>JAVSBS010014630.1:12820-68027 GCA_033124195.1 Coracias cyanogaster | reverse complement strand
AAATCCTGCCTCCAGAAACGTATTTCACATGACTCTGGAAGCTTAGCTGTTTTCCTATGTGTGTTTCCTATTCCTGTCTCAAGACTGCTCCCAGAAGAAAGGCTTATAATCACTAAGCTGAGATAACCATTTAATCGATATATTCCCTTTTGCAATGCAAATATGAAGTTATTTGGAATTTAGTTATGTGTCATCAGAGAAGAATATAGGCATATGTATGGGCACCTTTAGACTGCAGATCTAACTCTGAAAATATTTTCTTTTCCAACACCCTGCTAGCTATGTAATTCTTATTGTCTGCAGGAACAAAACTAATATGACTCTTTTTCCACTTCTGAAAGTATTTTCACGTCCCTATCTTCTGACAGTGCATGAATCTCTTAAACAGAACAAATGTTCCTTATCAACTTCTTACTTCTTCCATACCCAAGAATAGCTTTGTGGATTTTGAATATTACCTGACGTAATTTCCAAACACTTAAATCTAGTCTAACCAAATTATTGTTTAAATCCTACCTACAACCAAAAAGCATGAGACATATTTTTACCTCATGACATCCAAACTTCTGGACTTTATTCTAAATTAACTTGTAGTATGAAAGATGGAAAAGAGGAAGCTAATTTAAATATCATTATACTTTATAAAAAGTGTGTATTTCTTATGTGTTTATCCGGGTATAAATAATGGTCTCTTAGCCTATCTTAGATTAAGAAAGTAATTTATTGTTAAAAATAAAGTTAACTGATATATACTTAACTGAATTTAAAATTTTAATAGCCAATTTTAAAAAAAAAAATAAATTGATAGTCTGGCCCCATTATCTTGACACCCACCCTTTAGATATGTATAAGCATTGATCAGGTCTCCCGTCAGCCTCCTCTTCTCCGAGCTAAACAGACCCAGCTCCCTCAGCCTTTCCTCATATGGTAGATGTTCCAATCTCTTTATCATCCTAGTGGGCCTGCACTGGACTCTTTCCAGTATCTCCATGTCACTCTTGAACTGTGGGGCCCAGAACTGAACACAATACTCCAGATGAGGCCTCACCAGGAAAGGGAGAATAACCTCCCGTGATTAACCTATAGTTGTAATATTGACCTATAATAAGGAAAGATATGGAATGGAATTCTATTTATTTCTCATTAATGTGTTGTATTTGTAGCCCTGAGTATTTAAATATTTACCACACTTTTCATAGTTGCAAATAAATTGAAAATATCTTGTGAAACTGTCTAAAACTTTTATTTTGATACTATATACTCCAAGAAATTTTTCCACGTCATTTTCATAAAGTTGTGTGTGTCAGTGGAATTATTCTGTTAATATTTTACTTTCAAATGTGTTTACTTTAACTTTTATATCATTTTGTATTTACTATGGAATTTTTCTTCTGACACAAAACATTACATTTCCATTGTTGCAGATTTGTGACTCACTTTGACAGCACTAGAATTCTCACAATTAAACCTCCATGGTTACATGGGAAATTGATATTATAATATCTATAGAATCTTTATTCTCTATCAATGTAATCATGAAATAATTAAATGCAGTGTCTAGTTAGGTCTGCAGAGATGTTGAATTTATTTTCCTCGTCTTTATTAACAGATGAATAAATGAACACTACAAAATGCATAAATTTAAAATGTGTCATCTTATAAAACATTTTTATTCATATTGACTGTACAGACATAAAGTAACCATGCTGAAGTCCATCTAATAATAGTAATAATACTAATAGTATTATAGTAATAGTATATATATTATATAGTGTATCATATATAATTAATATATAATATATAAATACAATAGTAATAATAGTAATATTATTTTGAGGAAGACAATTCTCACACTGGAATCCTAGGACTAGACAATTAGAGGAATATTTTCTGTTTGTCTGACAAGAGGAGGAACTTTTAATAAATTCTAGGTACTAAGCTTGCTAGTATCTTTTTGTTGTTGATATCTGCTATTTCTCTTTTCTTGTCATATATATGAGCAACCTGGTGGCAAACCTGATGTACTTGCTCCACCGCAGTATCTTTAATTTGGTATGTGAATGTTGTCATTGAAAGAAGAGGCATTGTTATAAATGGTAGTTGTTTCATTTTTAGATTTCAAAAGACTAAGAACTTTGCATTTGATGCTCATAATCCATCTTCCAAATGAGTCAGATGTTGTAGCTATATTTGCAATGTTGTTGGGACATGAATAATAGTCCAAACAGTCTAATAATAACCTAAACCAAATACGGTAGACACAAACCCCATAAAAATCCAGGTCTTTGAATCTAGGAAGATAGGTACAGTTGTCAACTAGCTGTTAATTTGCATTGACTTTATTGCTATATTTACCCAGTACTGTAACTATCTTGTGATGATAAGTGAAAGATATGTATACAGTCATATTTTACTCTCATTATTCTGCAGAAGCCATGTGCTGTAAATTATTACTTAGGAAATTTTCCTCCTTTGTACATCCCTAGGAAGGAAATTCAGACTCAAACGCTACCTTCAATTGTTTTTTTAATATGTGACTATAGTGCACAAAATTGAAGCATTGATGAAGCAGATACAAAGGATTGTGTGTGTGTGTGTGTGTGTGTAACAATAGGATAATATGATAAGACTACTATTATTTATTTTTATTTAGAAAGAAAAAATAATTCTCTGTAAAAATAAAAATTCACAAAATAAAAATCTCCTAAGTGATACTAACCTCTAATAAAACTAATAATTTAGTACAGGAGCATGTAACCTATTGTAACAGAAAGATTACATGACAACAAAACAGAAACACAACTTTTGAGATTAATCAACTTCAGATTGGGATGCAATATGAAACTTTCCTACTAGAACTCATTTTGGAAATTGGTTAATACGGAAAATAGGAGGTCTTTAGCAATTTTAAATCATTCATTGCAGCACAAATCAACTGACTTACTTAGATCTTGAAGAGATATTTTCTATCAGTTTCTCACAATATCTGTTAAGATTTTCTTCAGCCCTTCAAAATACTCAAGGCCTGAAGCTTAGCTTCTGATATTTTATCTTTAATAACAAAATTATTGTCTTTCTGGTTTAATAGAAAAATAAATTTCCCTCTTTTCATACTGGTCACAGGGGCAAGGACTTCTGAGGGAATCATCATAGACTGTCTGTGCTCTGCTCAATGGAAGGTTCAACATGGAAGGGTCTTTGGTACTCCTAGCTTCAAAAATTGTATGGCATCATTTTGATTTGAAGTGCTGTAACTACTAGAGTTCTGAATGAAGTTAATTTTAAGTGCCTGTTGATTTTACTGTAATTAAACTTTTGTGGTAAAAATAAAGTTTTCTGTGGTGAAAAACACAAGTCTTAAAAATTTGCAACTGACAAAACTTGGTATGATCCACTATTTGTGAAACAAACAAACAAAAAAAACCAACAAAGAAATTGAATGTCATAATATAAATATGCTTTATGACAGTTGTTCACATCCTTGCCACTTTTAAAACAAGCAGAAGAGGAAAATGGTGCATATTAGAAAAAGCCCAGGCAAGCAAGATAGTTTCAACTATGTATGTATTTTTAGTCTGTATCATTTATAGTTTCACTGAAGTGTTTCTTCCACAAATAAATAAAGAATGCACTGTGCAATTTAACTAGTGTGTTAAACTATATTAGCTGTATACTCAAACCAGTTCAGCAGTATTCTGAGTATAGGAGTCATACATTAGTAAAACTACATACCACAGTAAAAGATCTTCTGCTATCAGTTGCAACTGTGTTTGTAGACAACACATTCCTCGTGGGGGATGTGTAATCAGACAGATAGAGCACTTTTCAACATTTGCTTTGTTCCCAAAGGCATCCATTTTTCATGTAAATCATTAAAATTTTCATTACGTGTATGTTTTCTGAAACAATGAAAGCATATTGTTTCAGAGGTGAACTACCCCAAGCAGTCACCTTGTATAAGAATTCTTAGTTGATTTTTTTTTTGGTCAAGAAAGGATAGATGACTTCTTAATTTCCCTTTCAGAACTTTGATTCTGTGACCATTACTTTGCCAAGTAAATGAAAACATATTAAGTATTGATATAAGCAAAGAACAGGAGTGAAATCTACTCTAAAAATTAATCACTAGACTGAAAAAAACAACGGATATTTTCTTTTATATGATAAAAATACGTATTGTAATTTAAAACAATACAAGACTTTTAATGTCAGATGTTACTACTAACTTGCATATAGCACTGTCACTGTTTGTCACTTATTTGACTAATTAGACCTGCAGTGAGATAAACTTATTTACACTCATAAAAACTGTTAGAAACAAACAAATATGTATATGAAGTGCATGTATGATGTATGTATGTGTCTTGCTTATGTGTCTCTGTGTGTATATTTGAGCATATGTGCTAAGGGGAGGATGAGTAAGAGTAATTTAATCACATAGTCACAAGAACTGTTTAGGTTACAAGGTACCTCTGGAGAACACCTAGTCCTTGCTCAAGCAGGGTCACCTAGAGCAGGTGCAGCCCTTTGTTGGCCATGCTCCTGTATGTTCATGCCTGTCTTACATTAAGGAACCCAGATCTAGACCCAGCACTACAAGTGCATCTCACTGGTGCTGAGTAAAGGTGAAATATCACCTCTCAGCCTGATGGCAATACTCAATCTATTGCAGCCCAGGAGGCTGTTGACCTTCTTTGACTCAAGGTCGCATTTCTGGCTCATTGTGAGCTTGTTGTCCAACAGGATGCTCTGTCATTCCCTGCAGAGTTTCTTTCCAAGCAGTCTAGCCCCAGTCTGTACTAGTCTTTCAGGTGTAAGAATTTGCATTTACTGTAGTTGAATTTCAGGAAGTTCCTGTCAGACTACTTCTTCAGTCTGTTGAGGTCATTCTGAATGGTGGCACAATCATCTTGTGTATCAGCCACTCTTCCCATGTTTTTATATTCTGCAAACTTTGTCCCAGCATTGAGGTCATTACAGAATCACAGAATATTAGGGGTTGGAAGGGACCTTGAAAGATCATTAAGTCCAACCTCCCTGCCAGAGCAGGATCACCTAGACTAGGTCACAAAGGAATGCATCCAGATGGGTCTTGAATGTCTCCAGAGAAGGAGACTCCACAACCTCTCTGGGCAGCTTGTTCCAGTGCTCTGTCACCCTCACAGGGAAAAAGTTTTTCCTTATGTTTTGGTGGAACCTCCTATGCTCTAGCTTGCTCCCAGTAGCCTTGTCCCAGTTTTATTTCCATTTTCTTGGTTCCTGGGGTTTATTTAGACTTACTCTTTTTAAAAAAAAATCCACAGTCAATGTAGTGTCAACTGCAAATCCTAACATGACAGCTGTGGGTTTGTATCCCCTCAAGCTAAGGAGGGAATTGAAACCCTTTCTCACACTCCTTGGGTACATGCCCTACTAGACAAATGTTGGAAGGACTTTACACTTTCCTCCCCTCAGAGATGGGTGTCTGGGTGCCTGGGGTAGCTGGCACAACAGGTATTTTCCCTTGTCTTTTAGCTTTGAAAAACAAAGCTCAGAGAAAACAGGATGTCTCCTCCTTGCAATCCTGCTAAGCAGATATGATATTTTCTCCACTTTACCCTGGTTGCTGAGTGACTCTTCCAAGAGCATTCAAGGAGTCTGCGGTGTCAGAAATTCAAGGCTTGCAGCCACTCCATTGCTGTAACTTCCCTAGTGTGGATCAAGGAGTAGGATCCTCTATTCAAAACCAGACAAGCTAATGGTGCCTGGGAGTGGCTACAATGTAGGAACTCTTCCCTTCACTGTCATACATCTCCAGGGGCAGTCTGGGACAATTCTTTCCCATGTTGTTTTACATTATTCAGCCCCAAAAAGCATTGAGTCAGTGTTTCACTCCAAGGGCTGTGTTTCAAAAAGGAAGGTGACAAGATAACAAGGTCATAAGGTCCTGAGAAGTAAAGACTTGTTGGCATGGGAGGTTTATCTTCACAGAGCAGAGTCAGGAGCTGTCCTGGAGACATCAAAGTTCTTCTTGCAAAGGAGCTTCCACACCTTCAGGAGGACCATCTAGAAAAGTAGCATGTTGAGTGGAAAACCCTTAGAGCATAGTCCATCTCCACTAACTGGCTATGTCCAGCTCCTGAGGTCTGCTTGCTTGCTTGCTCACAAGATGTACAGCCCAGAACTACCTCAAGCAAGACACCATCCTCCCTTCCTCCCTTCCTCCCTTCCCTCCTTCTTCCCTTCCTCCCTTCCTCTCTTCCCTCCTTCCCTCCTTCCTTTCTTCCCTCCTTTTCTCCCTCCCTCCCTTCCTTCCTTTCACTGCACAGATCTCACTGCTTGCTTTGAGTTGTAATCCAGGACACAGGACTTGCAACATCAGCTCCCAGCACATCTGAGGGTGGGCTGCATTTCCCTGTCCCAGGAACCTGCTGCTACCACTAGGCCACCATGCAGGAAGGAAGGAAAGATTTAGAGTGGGAACAACGGGGCTCAGTACTGTGGTATGAAGGTGGTAGAAAGGGATTGTAGTTCTTTAAGGCTAAAACCAAGCACCATATTCATCTTTCTACATCCTTGTACTCCCTCCTCCCACATATCTGGGATATCTACCTGAGCTGAGGTTAATCATTTAGTCATTCTGAGAAAGATTCAGGGAAAATAAGTCACTGTCTGGGCATAACAGAGAGGCGAAAAAGAGCAGGTTTCCTATACCAGACAATTGAGATATTTATGTGGTTACTCATTAGCATTCCTCATCCCACAACCTGATGACCCTCTGTTCATCTCCAACACCTTCTGCCCACAATTCTGCAGACATTACTGAATTTAGCATTGCAGGCTCCTGAGGAGATAAGCAGGACTGTCGTCAGATGTATGGATAAGGAAGCAGAAGCACAGACTGACTAAAGAATTTGCCCAAAGTCACATTAAAAAGCCCTGCAAAAGCAGGAAATCTTAGGCCACCTCATCCTCAGGACCCTGAATTCTCATATAGATACTTCTCATCCATGTGTTTTTGCATCCCAAGATGTTGCTGCTGCTGAGACAGGATGGTCAAAGGTCTTCTGCCCAGGATATTCAGGCTCCCAGCTTCACAGACTGGGCTCCTTAGGAAACAATTTCCAGAAGTGACCAGTGACTTGGAGACCTCTGCATTAGAGGGTAGCTACAAAGCATCCCTAAAGGCCCTCCATAAATATCAGCACCTTTTTCACTGGTGGCCAACCTCCCCAAAACGGTCCAGAACAGGGTACCTTGAAGCACCAGCCACTCAAGTCCATAAGCCCTGCAGAGAAACCTGGGAGCAGGCAGGAATTAAACAAGCTGAAGCCAGAGCTTTGGTGACCTTGTGCTGCACTGAAAACAAAGTGGTTAAAATGCTCTTAAGGCAACATCCCCATGAGGTATTAGTCCCTATTAATCTTCCCTTGCCAGAATACTTTCCAGAACCTCTCTTCAAGTCATAACGAGCTGCTTGTCTTCTGCTACCAGAACCACCCAGAGAGGAATGAGGCGACCTGACAAATATACTGCACTTTCCTGTTATCTTTGCTAAGTCTCTTGCATTTTTATATGGCACCTTAATAACCCCTCATTTCCATTACAAGTGCATGCTTTCCTTCTGCTTATCTGTATCTCTATACACTCCTTCTCCATTCCTGCAGCCACCACCGCCTCCAGCTACAACCTGGGGAGCTCTTCAGAGCTCAGCAGGGTCAGGCCTGCTTAGTAGTGGAAGGACAGTCCCGTAAGTTAGGAGGTGGCAGGATGTGATTCACCTGGTGGCGCTTCTCCATCTGCGTCAATATTGAACTGCCTGAAGTTAGGGGCAGGAGATGTAAACCCAGTGCCCTAATTCCGAGGAGTCATTAAAGAGGTCGCCTGCAACTTTCTCAAGAGACAAACTCCTAACCTCAGTGCCCCAGGGCCAGATCTCAGCTTCTTTGCTCTGCCTGCCTACATTCCCCAGGTAGTTACCATCAGATACAATGCTATTTGCTTCCTGTTGTGTGCTGTTAAGTGGTGGCTGCACTCCACCCCAGGGGTGGCTGCATTTCAAAAGCAGGGGAGTGATACGGGCTGTAAAAGACATTGGGCTCTTTCTGGGAACAGGAGAGTTGAGTATAATCGGTGCTTCTTAAGGCAAATCCTATCAATACCCTCCTGGAGCTGTTGGCTTTTAGGAAGGGCTAGAAACTGTGGAGACAGTTTAGGTAACAGACCTGGGATGTAGGTAACAGACCTTTTGGTTACAACCAAAGCTGTCCTCCTGTAACTCCTCCTCTGCGACCAAGTCACAGAATCACAGAATGGTGAGGGTTTGATGGGACCTCTGGAGATCATCTAGTCCAACCCCTCAGATAAAGTAGGGTCACCCAGAGCATACTGACCAGGATCATGCCCAGGTGGGTTTGGAATCTCTGCAGAGAAGGAGACTCCACAGCCTCTCTGGGCAGCCTGGGCCAGGCTCTGGCACTCTCATAGTGATGATTTTTTTCCTCCTGTTCAGATGGAACTTCCTGGGTTCCAGTTTGTGCCCGTTGTCTCTTGTCCCCTTGCTGGGCACCATGGACAAGAGTCTGGCCCAACCCACTTCAGGACATGGTCTAGTGATCAGGGAGATGTTGGGACACGATCCTAGAGGTCTTTTCCAATCTTAATGATTCAATGATTCAATGATTCTATGATTCTTGGCCGCTGCCTTTTTGATACTGATAAGTATTGATCAGATCCCCTCTCAGTCTGCTCTTCTCCAGACTAAACAGCCCCAGGGCTCTCAGCCTTTCCTCAGCACGGAGATTCTCCAGTCCCCTCAGGATCTTCAGAGCCTCCGCTGGACTCTCTCCAGTAGTTCCTTGTCTCTCTTGAAGTGGGGAGCCCAGAACTGGACCCAGTACTCCAGAGGTGGCCTTGCTAGGGCAGAGTAGAGGGGAAGGAGAACCTTCCTTGACCCACTGGCCTTGCTATTCTTAATGCACTGCAGTCCTGACAAATGCAGAAGTTCTGCAGACCATCTGGCTGTGTTGCCTGAAGCTCCCTGGGTTTTGGTGAGCTCTGCACTTGTATGCACAGAGAAACACTTCTGGCTCCTGCTGAAGCCCAGATGTGATCCATGACCTGCGGAGTCCTAAGCCAAGGCCACCCCTCTCATACCCACACAGGAGAAGGTTTTCTGCACAAACATCATGGCTGTAGATGCTCTATTTTCAGTCCCAGCATGGCAAGGCACAGGGGGTCTCCATGACATCTGCAAACATCAATTCAGCACCTAGCACCTGTCCAAGTAGCCAAAGCCCTCGATCAGGTCTCTCTTCCTGACCAGAGGAAGGAGCAATTCCCAAGAAATTAAAACCAACCTATCCAAGCAACATACTTCAGCCACTACAGCTGTCAGAGCTCCTCCTGGGGAGGGATGAGGAGCTGACTGAGAGCTTATAAATCAGGATTAAAGGGAGGGCAGGGGCAGGTGCCATTTTAATGAGGATCCGCTACAGGCCACCCAACCAGGCAGATCAAGTGGATGAGGCCTTCTGTAGACAGGAAGGAGCAGCCTCACGATCACAAGCCCTGATCCTCATTGGGGACTTCAGCTACTCTGATATCTCGTGGAGGGACAGCAGAACAGGACCTAAGAAATCCAGGAGGTTCCTGGAATGTGTTGATGATAACTTCCACCTCCAAGTGACAGAGGAACCAATGAGGAGAGGTGCTATGATAGACGTTTTTCTCACCATCAAGGGTGATGTGAAGCTCAAGGGCAGCCTTGGCTTCAGTGACTATGAAATGATGGAGTTCAACATTCTTAGGGCAGTGAGAAAGGTGCACAGCAAGCTCACTACTCTGGACTTCACGAGAGCAGACTTTGGCCAGAGTAACGGTTTTAAACTGAAAGAGGGTAGATATAGATTAGATATAAGGAAGAAATTTTTTACTGTGAGGATGGTTAGACCCTAGAACATGTTGCCCAGGGAAGCTGTGGATGCTCCATCACTGGAAGTGTTCACGGCCAGATTGGATGACACTTTGAGCAACTTGGTCTAGTGGGAGGTGTCCCTGCCATGGCAGAGGAATTGGAACTAGATGATCTTTAAGGACCATTCCAATCCAAACCATTCTATGGTTCTATGAAGGTCACGTTTGAGACCATCTAAGGAACCTGAAGATGCACATCTATGGGACCTGATGAGATGCATCCTGAGGGAAATGGTGGATGAAGTGGCTAAGCCACTATCCATCATATCTGAGAAGTAGTGACAGTCCAGTAAAGTTCCCATTGACTGGAAAAGAGGAAACATAACTTCCATTTTTAAAAAGGGAAAAAAGGAAGACCCATGGAACTACAGGCCTGTCATTCTCGCATGTGTGCCCAACAACATTATGGAGAGGATCCTCCTGGAAACTCTACTAGGGGACATGGAAAATAAGGAGATAATTGGTGACAGCGAACATGGCTTTACTAAGGGCAAATTGTGCCTTACAAAGTTGGTGGCCTTCTAGGGCAGAGCGTTGCTCAATAAGGGAACAGCAAGGACTCATGCAAAGCATTTGACACTGTCCTGCACAACGTCCCTGTCTCTGTTGGAGAGACATGGATTTCATGGATGGACCACTCAGTGCATAAGGAATTGGCTGGATGGCAGTACTCAAAAGAGTTGCAGTCAATGGCTCAATGTTCAAGCTCAATACGATCCAGCAATGTGCTCACAGCCTGACTGTATCCTGGGCTGCATCAAAAGAAGCGAGACCAGCAGGTTGAGGGAGATTATTCTCCCTCTCTACTCCACAGTCATGAGATCCCAGTTCTGGGGCCCCCAACACAAGAAGGATATGGACCTATTGGAGCAAGCCCAGAAGAGGGCCATGAAGACGATCATGGGGCTGGAGCATGTCCCCTGTGAGGCCAGGCTGAGACAGTTGGGATTTTTCAGCCTGGAGAAGATAAGGCTTCAAGGAGACCTTATTGTGGCCTTTCAGTACTTAAAGGGGGCCAACAATAAAGATGGGGAGGGACTTTTTACAAGGGCTTGTAGTGATAGGATGAGGGGTAATGGGTTTAAAGTTGAAGAGAGTAAATTTAGATTAGATATAAGGAAGAAATTCTTCACTGGGCTTGTGGTGAGACACTGGCACAGGTTGCCCAAAGAAGTTGTGGATGTCCCATTCCTGGAAGTGTTCAAGGCCAGGTTGGATGGAGCTTTGAGCAACCTGGTCTAGTGGGAGGTGTCCCTGCCATGGCAGGGGGGTTGGAACTGGATGATCTTTAAAGCCTCTTTCAACCCAAACCATTCTATGATTCTATGATTCTGTGAAAAGGTTTCAAGATTAGTTTAGGCCACAATGGGAGGAGGTGGCAAGTGTGTCAGCTATTTTCTGGTCAGACAATATACCCTCTGCCTCCCTACCAGAAGGTAATGACATTGATCCCGCCAGCTTATCTGACTAGCTTCTAGAAGCTTTTGCCTTTCACAGACCTCAGGGCTGATCATCAATGTCATTGGAGACATCATACAGAGCTCCTCACCCCCAAGATTTGGTTTCTGGATCCCACCTGGGTGGAGGCAATTGCAAGATGCCAAGTTCCCATTCCTGTTATAACTGGGCTCATCTGTTTATGCTCAAAAGCTGAGCTTTCACACAGCTCAGGAACTGCATGGTCACCATTTGCAGGAAGCTGGGCTCCTCCAGGCTGGACCAACGCTGAACAAGGATTTTTCAAAATCACGTGGTGCAACTGAGGGTTCCTGCATTTTCTTTTCAGTTCTAGCCCTCAGTGACTTGCTAACCTCACCATGCACATTGACAACATGTTCCAGGACATTGCTCATACCTTTGGCTTGTAAGTTCATGCACATTGTTTGATTTGCATATTGTTGTATTTGGTAGTCTTCCCAAAGTGAAGCAGAGCTGCACAAGTTCTTGCTTAAGCCTCCAGTCCAGCCAGGACTGCTCTGCAAGCATGCAGCTTTGATTTCTTCCCAAGAACATGTTGGCTTTTTCACTTGGCATATTGAACTCCCTTTGCATTAGTAAAGCCTGGAAGCATCTAGAAGCTGAAGGTTAAGCCAAAGTGCCCAGGGAAAGCTCAGATCAGCAAAATATGGGGCAAAGAAAGGTTGAGTGGTTTGAGTAGGCACCTCATCAGCTGATGTAAAGCTCAGTAGAAGCTGGTGAAGCTGCATCAACTGAAAACCTGACCTTCTGCCTCTATGGTTCCATTCATGTGTCAATTCAGCTGAAAGGTGTTGGAGACAATGTGCTTTCTTGGCTTGTGTGGGGTACCAGTGTAGGAGGTTAAGAGAGGTCAGTTATCAGAATCATAGTGTCTTCTTAGGATGGCCACAAAGGTGGGAGAACAGCCCTGCTCATCATAAAAATGCCATTTTACTGAAGCTCAAAAGCATTGCAGCCATGTTTTGAGGTGTGGTGTTGAACTCCAGGGTCCCTTCTAGAGAGAGAAGAAACGTAAAGGGACCAAAACTGAGGAGGGGGATAAAAACAGGGATTTTGGTGTATTCCTCCATTTGCAAAGAAGTTTGAAATGTTTTTCATTTTGGCATAGTGTAGAAAAAGCACTGGCACCCAGGAAAGCCGGGCTAATGCTGAGCTGGCCTTCCCCACCCAGCTCCAGCTAAGGTGAAAGGCTGTGAAGGAAAATCTCCACAGAGGCTAAGGCTCCTCTGTCCCTAACCATGACATGTTTTGGCTGATCCTACCCACCATCCTGAGGCAATGGGTAGAAAAGGAAAGCTCATTTTCAGTCCCCTTGGCAGGAGCATTAATTAGGCAAGTGAGCAAAGCTTCAGATAGATGCAAGATGCCATATATTGAACACTGTTTCTGTGTGAGCTAGATGGTGTAGGAAGAAGAAGGTGGCCTCTGGATGGAGGGCAGGTACAATGTTTACTTTACATAGTGAGGACCAGGAAGTATCTTGCCATCCTGGCATTTTCCTACCTTCCAGCCATCAGCAGCTCTCCCAGTCAAGGAGGAGGAGATGCTTTACCTGATGCTGGTCCCACCACTAAGGGTGGAGGCTGTCATTAAGTGCATTTTCCACATAGCCAAGTTCTGTGCACCTGAAACCAGGACAACACTCAGGGTGTGTGTCTGTGGTGCAGTGCCTGCAAAGTACCATAGAGAGTATTCTATATTCAGAATATTCTGAAACTTGGGTTTGCACTGCTGTTTCTTTTGCCATGGCCCTATCCTAAGACCTTAGGATGAACTTAGTCAAAACTTCTTGGCTGACCTCAGCGGCCTTGAATCAAGCCTGGTCCTGTCTACCCAGGAGCTTATTTCCTAGTATAAGAAAATGTCTTTGGAGTGGGTCCAAGCTGGACCACAGGGAAGAGGAGTTTCCTGGCCTGCTGCCATGCCCTGGAGAGGAGGTGCTCATAGGGCTGGTCAAAGCCATGTGTGGTCCCTTCGCTGGCCACTATTCATTGATTTTTCTCTTTCACAGCTACCAGGGAATCCGCCTTTGTCCATGCCATTGCCTCTGCTGGAGTGGCTTTCGCGGTGACCAGATCCTGCGCCGAGGGCTCGGCCACCATCTGCGGCTGTGACACCCGCCACAAGGGCTCTCCTGGGGAAGGCTGGAAATGGGGGGGCTGCAGCGAGGACGTGGAGTTTGGGAGCATGGTGTCTCGGGAGTTTGCGGACGCCCGAGAGAACAGACCAGATGCTCGGTCAGCCATGAACAGGCACAACAATGAAGCTGGAAGGACCGTAAGGACATTTAGCTTCACCTTTCTCGATCTCCCTTTAATCTTTCCTTACCTACCATGACGATCAGTGGGAGGGCACAGAGGGGATTAACCACACATAAATCTGGGTGGGTTTATGTCATAAAACGATGACACCTGCCTTATGATAGTTCTTGTGAGGAAGGTGATCGATGTACCTGGTCAATGCAGAAAATTCACCCACCCAGATGTAAATGTCTACCTTGGAGTCAGCAGTCCAGCCTTCTCTTACAGAGAATAGATCAAGACAGACAGGTCTGGGATGAGAATTCAGCCCAGCTTGAAGGAGACATTTGAAATAGGTCAGTTAATGATGTCCCACCTGAGCTCGTTTCGCTCTGTTTGTTGTAGGAAGAGGGTGAGCTGTGCAGCCAGAGATGTCTGTGCTGTAGACATCTGAAGTTAGGAGAGATGGACCAGGGTTTATGGGGAGGATTTTGCTGCTAAAACAAATGCATTTTAGTATAAACTGAGATATCCTGAAGTATCCTTGGGCTGATACTGGGAAAGACCATGTATCTCCTGCAGGTCCTCTGCCATCTTGGCACTGATGCCTTAGATACTCCTGGAGCTCACAAATGGGTTAGATGCATGTGTTTAGGCAACTGAATCCTAGATTGAGTGCAACTATCCATTCCACTGGGATCACCACTCTGCTCTGTGGGCTTGAAGGTGAAGAAGGGCAGGAGAGCATTTCCCACCACTCCTCTTCTCAACACTGTTCTATTTCCCAGGGAATATTTAAAGAAAATAAGAGGGAAAGTGGGTCTGGTACTTCCTGATTAGACTTGGACCGTGCCCCAAAGCCACCTAATCTGTTTTCACTTCAAGCAGTCATGGAGCAAAATCGTGCTCTCACCACAGTGACTGCCTCACACACAGGGAATCTTCTCTGTAAGGTGGAAGAGTTCCATTAAAAGGACATTCTCTGAATAACAAGAATAGCTCATAAATGCCAGAAGAACATAATCTGTGGGAACCAATTTGTGAAACTGTGCCACAAAGCTCTTGCTGGTGGAAACAATGCCGCAGCTTCTCTGGGATAACAACGTTTTCCTCATGTAGTAAACTTGAGAGAGCGCATCCCTCAGTGCAAGGAAGATACCTCATTGTAATAGGAAGAGATTAATATGATCTCATTCCCTCAGCAGAAGGTCTTACACATGTCTAGGAGGACATATGACTGTGCAGTGAGTTATAGCAAAGCCACCATAGTTGTGCTGTGCTAGGAAACAGCTGACCTCAGGCAGGCTAGGACCTCAGTGAGCTCCTCAGGTGGACATTGTCAAACCCTGGTAGAGTTATCCCACCTCACACCATAGGAGAACTAGTCTGAAATAGAGAATACAACCTTTCTAAATGAAATACCTCCAGAAACAAAAATTGTCTGCAATGATGACTGGATATTAGGAAAAATTTCTTCATGGAAAGGGTTGTCAAGCACCGGAACAGGTTGCTCAGGGCAGTGGTGGAGTCCCCATCCCTGGAGGGGTTTAAAAGGGATATAGATGTGGTGCTGAGGGACGTGGTTTAGTGGTGACTTGGCAGTGTTTTGTTAACAGTTGGACTTAATGACCTTAAAGGTCTTTTCCAACCAAAACAGTCCTACAATTGCATGTTTCTGATAATGTGGTTTCCTCCAGCACTGACCCAAGTTATCCCAGGTACCCCAAGGTACCTGGGATTGCCGGTGGCTGTTGCTGGCATGAGACAAATAGGACAGTGGAGGAGCTGGGTAGAGTGGAAAAGAGAGATTTGCCTTAAAGTGAGAATCCTTGGAAATCCCAGGCCTGCAGAGGTCTTTTGACTGTGAGTCTTGTTACTTGACATTGAGGTTTTTTCAGACATTTTACAGACATCAGCGGTTAGAGAGCAGATGTTGCACTATTACCTGAAATCCTACGGTTTTATAAAGCACTGGTGTTTTCCGTTCTCACCATGCCAGCACTCATGGGGTAGCTCTTCCAGGCCTCCATACTCAAGTGTTTCCAGCTAAACCTGAGCCATAGGCAGTGTTTCATATTAGTTCCCATATGAACTCAAGCTCTACCACTATGCCAGAAGTTTTGATTAAGTTCAGCATGATTATATGAACCAAACACTTTGTGGTTCTCTCTCATTGCTAATTACAACCTCCTCTGCGGCGGGTGATACTCTGTAAATAACACAGGAAAGCACCTGGTGAACATCAATGTGCTGATTCATGGCAAATCTTTTGGACTCAGGCTGGCACTAGTCTGTTCACGTACCCAGAAATTTGCTGATCAGTCTGAAAATGCAGATTATCAAGCAAGTTGCATAAGGCTGTCTCCCACCTCTGAATACTGGAGAGCAGCAGTTCTAGAAACCTTTAGACTGATTTTGTAAGAGGTAAAAGCAAATAGTGAACTTCTCAGATCAATAATCACCTTTCCGTTTATTCCAGGATGGTGTTTCATGTCAAAGTTGGAGCCTTTCAAAATCAAAAGTTTGGCTCCTGGTTTTTTTAATTTGAAATAGCTTTAAGAAAAAACATAGGCCTGGCTTAAAAATAAAAATACAATACTTTCCAGTGCTGAAAGGGAGCCTACAGGTAAGATGGGGAGGGACTACTGGGGAGTGTAGTGATAGGACAAGAGGTAATGGCTTCAAACTGGAAGAGGTAGATTTAGATTAGATATTAGGAAGAAGTTTTTCACTCTGAGGGTGGTGAGACAGTGGCACAGGCTGCCCAGAGAAGTTGTGGATGAAATTCCATCCTTGGAAGTGTTCAGGACCAGGCTGGATGGGGCTTTGAAAAACCTGGTCTAGTCGGAGGTGTCCCTGCCCATGGCAAAGGGGTTGGAACTAGACGATCTTTGAGGTCCCTTCCAACCCAAACCATTCTATCATTCTACAATTCAGGTTTCTGAACATAGCCATAGCAATGCTAGAACCTTGTTTTTTCAAGTAATATGAAACATAGGTAAAAAATGGAATTCTGTGCTAGGTGATTATGACATTTCATTTTTTTTTTTAATTTCCAGTGAAATAGCTGTATATTTCATTTACATATACATTGTTTTAGTAGTTTGTGTCTTCGCTTCTCTGCCTAGATGTGTCTGAATTGTGTTCTTGGGTGGCAGTACTGCAATATTCACACATCAAGATTGATGAGACAGAAGTTAGTATGCCCAGAAACCTCTTCAGCCCTTAGTGAAGGCACTTGGTAGATGCTTGAAGTTGGGCTGGGAATGAAAGATAGTCCCTGAAAACAGTGAAGTTGCAGAGGTTTTATCTGCTTTAGACGCAGCATCTGTGCAGGGCATTGACTGGAGGATAAGGGGATTTTTGTTCACAAGTGTGTAAATATATCTATGAAAACACTGTGATTCTTTAGAAAATCCTGGCTAAATAGTAGAATGCAACATTTTTTTTTTATTACAGGCTAATGTCTTCCTTCTTTTTTGCCTTTCCTCTCCTCTTTTTCAGTCTATCATTGAACTCATGCATCTCAAGTGCAAATGTCACGGCCTCTCAGGCAGCTGCGAAGTGAAGACCTGCTGGTGGTCTCAGCCAGACTTCAGGGTCATCGGTGACTACCTCAAGGACAAGTACGATAGTGCTTCTGAAATGGTGGTGGAAAAACATAGAGAATCCCGTGGCTGGGTGGAGACTCTCAGACCCAAATACAACTTCTTCAAGGCTCCCACTGAGAAGGACCTGGTTTACTACGAGAACTCACCAAACTTTTGTGAGCCCAACCCTGAGACAGGTTCTTTTGGGACCCGTGACAGGATCTGTAATGTCACTTCCCATGGGATTGATGGTTGCGATCTTTTGTGCTGTGGCCGCGGACACAACACGAGGACTGAGAAACGGAAAGAGAAGTGCCACTGTATCTTCCACTGGTGCTGCTATGTCCGCTGCCAGGAGTGCATACGAGTCTATGATGTCCACACGTGCAAATAAAGCAGGCAAAACCCTTCGCTGGGCTCCAATTGGAGAAACAGATTTGAGCCTACTTCCTCTGAAGTTGCAGATGTGAGAGAAGTCTACTTTTTTTCATATTAAAAGAATAAAAACTTTTTTAAAAGGCTAAAACTGGTTGGATAGAATAGGTCTAATGACTTCTGGGCTATCCTGAGGTACATCTGGCAGTCACACAAGTTGCCCCAACGATGCCTCCTGTAGGAGACAGCGGTTTTTTAACCAGCCGATCACACAGAGGTGGAAAGAAGAGCACCAGCAAAAGCATGGATTTGCTCTGCTCTCACCCATCTGAAGTGACTCGTGTGATTAAGTGTCCTTTGAAAGACTTGCATCTTCCTAAGTATCTCCTTTTCCCTCAGCCAGGCAGAGGCTGTGTTGGACAGCAGTGCTAAGATTTCTGAGATCTACATACCCAACTGGCCAGACTGTGTATAATACAAGCAACAACAACCTCAGCAAAAGAAATAAAAACAGATAAATTAATGATTTTTTTAAAAAAAACCAAACACATATGCTCCTTTGCTTTTGCCCTGGAACCAGAAAAGTCTACAAATATGTAATAAAGCTGTAGAGTGGGCAGGCTCTTCACATGAACTTTTTAGCATAGTAGCTTCTGCCAGACTTGATATAGGATTCAGTGACACCTGTAGAGAGGGAGAAGGAGAAGGAGAGAAGGAGAGAGAACTGCTGATGGTTTCCTGCAAATGCCCTATTGGCACACAGGTGATGTGCCCGGTACAGAAAAGTTCAGCACCTGAAAAGTGAAGAGGATTCAGTGTGTGCATTGAGAAGGAGACAGTCCCATGAATAGAGCTGTTGCTCCAGCTGTAGCCCAGTACATGGCTCAGCCAACAAGTCTTCCTTGGAAATATGGAGTGCAGAGCGAGTCTCCTGGAGTTGGACGCTTGCTGTTGGGTGTAGGACATCCAGCTTCTCAGCATCCCAGCTTGTTCCCATGGAGAAGAAAAGGGAAAGTGTTTACCCTTCCCATGTCATTAGAGAATACCATCACCAACAGTGGAAAGTGCACTTAGTCCATCTGCTCCCTGCACCTCATTCAGGCTTCCCCCGGGCACTTAGCAAAAGCCTTAGACCACAAGTTGGTCAGGAAGATGACTCTGAAAGACTGCTCGCCACCCGTTAATTTCCATGATGGTGAACCAACCCACCAACACCACACCCTACAAGTTAGAGCCATTTCAGACTTAAGCCAAATTTTGTCCCACACCTACTTTCCACAGCCGTTCCCATCTCTAAAAGCGACACAGATTCAAATGCACAAAACCGACACAGAGCCAAATCCCAACTTTGCAGCGCTGGCCCATCTCTGCTGTTCGCGTCTGACTTCCCGTCTTCGCATGCTGCTCTACTTCTGATTTCTGACCAGGATTGCCAGTTTACAGAGAAAGCTCCCACCTCCTCTGTGGGCATCAGGGCTTCCTTCAGCCACATGGACATCAGGCATGAAGCTCAGCCCATCACCGTGGTATTTACAGCACTGCAACTCTGCTTGAGTCCTTTCTGGTCAATACTGGTGGCATCAATGAGCAGTGAATCAAGCATGGAGTCGTAGCCTGTTTGGCCTCTGATGCATTTTTCCTGTCTCCTCCTTGCCTTATCCATACCTTTGGGTTCCTATCTCGGGAAAAGGACAATGGACTGGTATTTTTAATTCCTCTTCAGTGCAGGAAGGGAAGTGGGGCATGATCTAACTCCCAGCGACCCAGAAGAGTCTTTTCATGGCAATGTAATCATGGCTATTGGCTAGTTCACACCTGGATGTCTGTGTAGAGAAATCAGAGTGCTCTTCTCTCCCTTCATATCAGATTATTCCTGGGAACCAAAGGAGGGAGTATGCAGAAGAGGCAGGGAACAAACAGAGCTTAATCGCGTCAGAGAGAAAACAGGAGGAAATGATGCCTCCAAGGGCTGATTCTGAGTCATGGCGTCTCCTGGGACTACTCCTAGGCTGGTGCAGTTTATGCATCACCCATTTGTCTCAGGGCTATGCCCAAGGGCACAAGCAAGCTTTGCTAATTGATGGAGGCACTTCTATCAATGCTCTGCAAAATAAAGCTGCAATGAAATGAGAGCAGAGACACAGAAAGGGTGGAAGGAGAGAAGAAGAGATCAAGAGAGACAAAGGAAAAAAAATGGGGATAAAACCAGTCAACCATACCTGTACATGCAAAGGTTGCACCCAATGGATGGCCACGCGCCAAATGGTAGAAAGCAACAGATCACTAAAACTGAGAGAAAGATGGACCAATTAGTGGATGCATGGCTGATGTTTGTAATACAGTCTGGGAGAAAAGGAAAATCTGATCATTACAGCAAACAGAAAAGGAAGCCACTGCAGGGGGAAATTGTCACAATAGCCAATGTGTTCAAACACAAGCTGTCAAGAAAGCAAAGGCTGAAGAAAACCACATATGAACATTGATGAATTGGAAAAGATGGGACAAGAGAAGATATGTCTGATGTACTTAATATGCTACAGTGCAAGCAGTCACAGAGAGAGGTGTTAGACACATCCCACCAGGTACTTCTGTCATTGAATGGTGTCCTGACAGTGAAAATGCAAATCATTGCAGGTCACGGACCCTGTCAATCCATTGACTTCAGCGGGTCACACCCACGACTGATTTTACCCTAATATTTTTGGGCATGGTGGTTTCAAACTCCTTCTTTGATACCACAGCAGTGAAGAAATGGGTTGCAGGATTTGGTTTCCGTGCCTGGGAGCTGGACTCTGGCCCCAGCCCATCCACAGCTTGCTGACATCCACCGTTTCTGTTTTTGCACCAGGACCAAGCCCAACATCACTAGTAGGTGAAGCAATTTGGGAAGCATGGGGGAAAAATACCTCCGAACTAGGCATTTGCTGAGCAATTGCCTCTTAAGGGGAACAAACAGATTTTGACTGCAGCAATGGAATTTATTTCATCTGGCCATGTCATCTAGTCTAAGCTATTTATCTAGTTTTCTGCTAGGATCAATGGCAGGAAACAAGTCCAGAAGGTGATTCATTATAGCCTAGAATGGTATCTAAGCTATGTTTGCTAAATTGCCCTGTGGGTGTACCTCTGTCTTTCCTCTGACTTTAACTGATGAGCTCATACTAGGTGATGAGCTCTTAGATGGCTACAGTCTGATGATGTGAAGTCCACCATGAGTCAAGGAGGTGAAGCTACAATCTGATCATCAGCTGAGATGGGCTGGAAGTGGTACTCCATCATTCAAAGCTAGAGTCAGGCTTGAAACAGCTCAGTGGTTGGGGACTTCCACCCCATTCAAGGGATTTTTAACGAAGCCTATGCAAACTTGTTTGGGTTTATGATGGAATTAGTCATCCACTGTGATGATACAATGTAAGGAGTTGAGCAGCCGCTACTAAAGTCAATGAAAAATGCCGGTGTGAATTCTATTAATCACTCCAAGTGCATCTGAGGGTCCTAGTCCTGGATCTGACTCTGCCCACCCACGAGGAGGGAAGAGAGAGAGCCTGCTGGAGGTCTGGGAGCATGCTGAGGGCATGTGCTGGGCCTGTGTCTGACCCCATGGCTTTGGAAAAGGGACTTGGGCCATCATTCCATAATACATACAAGTTCAGGAAGTGTCTTTGGAAAACTAAGATCCCACTCCACGGAGTAGTTTCAAGTCCGGGTTGGCACCATACTGGTATGAAAGACTGAGTCCATGATTTGAGGTGCTATGCCTCCTTATACATCATCATGCCTGCACTGGGCCTCATTTAGGAGATGGTCTAAATACAACCCAGAGCGTTCTTCTGCCTCAGGCTCTCCCATTGTGTGAAAACTGAGGGGCCTTCCTTATGGAGGGGACTTAGGGTTTCACTCAATACTATCAGCATTCAGTGACATTTGATGTGCCCCACAATATCCTGTTGGGATCCAGCTGTTGCCTCAATGATATGGGACTCCCCCAAGTCTTAAACCTGGGCAGATAAGTCAGAGACTGTAGGGTGTCCAAAATGACATGAGATGCCTATGTGTAGACAGTTGAATTGTGCACTTGTCTGGAAATGGTTTTCTGGCAAAACTTCCCCTCCTTCTCAGCTGAGCTGGGTAATGCACCAGTCTATAGTCAAAAGGAAACGATCATTCATTTCCCACAAAAGGGAGCTGGCCAACTCAACTTCCATGATCCATGGTGCTCTTTCCTTCAGTCATCACAGGTTTGTCCTCAGGCAGATGGTTTGTATCAGGCATGTGTCTGGCAGTACTAGGAAAAGGTAGAAGATATCATCCAACCAAGTAACAGAGATGTCAAAAATAAAAGCTAAAAGGGAACATAATTCTATCCTTTTACATGCTGCTATCCAACCTTTCCTTTCGCTGAACTGGTGGGTTTGACATGTCCCATCAATTCCACTTCCAACCTCAGTGAAGACAGTGGAGTTACCTGCGAGGGGTGATTTTAGCCTGATCTCTTTTCTTTCTATGAAAGAAATGGAAAGTTTAGGAGGGTTTTTGTCTTGCTTTTGTTTAGTTCTAGAATATGGGGGCTCCTCTTTCTCAGAGAAAAGAAAAACCTGGGGAGGGAAACCCATGAAATTTTCTATTGACCTTGGATGTATCTCTTTTGGCTAAGTGTCATGCTCAGCATTGACAGTTTTCCCTAAAGCATTTTGAAGTCTCCAGAACTGTTTCCACTCCTTATGAGGGGCTGCATGTGCAGAACTAAAGCAGTCAGGAATTAATCTTGGGAGGTGATGGCAGAGACAACCACAAAATGCAATGCTGCATGGACGTCTCCACATCAGCACCAACCACATCAGCCCTGCGGACAGAAGTGCTGTAGTGTAGCTGGACACTGCAGAACTTCTGTATTACCAAACCTCAGAGAGCAATTTATTCTGCTACTCAAAAGAAACCATCTTTGATGTTTTCAGCGCATTCAGATGTATTGCCACAGACATGTCCATGGATTAGAACGTATTAGTCACGTGTGTTCATGTGCTTGGCATGCCCCCATCCTTAAATCCAAATACAGGAGAAACACTATGAGCTTTGGGTCACTTTTTTAGCTTCAAAGAGAGGTTTCAGTGCTGAGAATCTGGGGTTTGATGTTCCTGGGGATGTTCAGGGTTATAGCATGAGCACTCTGCAGGAGCTTGGAGTTGTGAATCCAGTCCTACCTTCTGTATTATGGAAACTACTCCAGGCTTCTTTCAATGCCTTAATGATACTGCTTTGGGAAGATAAAACAGGGCCATGAAGAGGCACTGAAGCAAACTGCCCTGCAGACACCTGGTTAAATTTGCTGCCCATAGGAAAATGACTCCTGGCTCTTCCAGAGACCTGCTCCAGAGATGAGGCTGCTGAGAAGGCAACGCTCTGCTGTCAGTGACATAGCGAGAGAGTGGGATGCTTGCTCCGTTCTGTCATTTGTGTGATCAAGCAGCTTTTTGGATGAGAAGCTGTAGAGAAAGCATTAGACAATGGGAGAGAAGGTGGGCTGGGTGGGAGAAGATCCCACCTCTTCTTCATAACTATATGTCTCCTATTTTCTACCTCCCTCCAAGCTAAATCTTGGCTGTTATAGGAGGGACTTCTTAGCATGGGAGAATCTTTTTTCTAAATTTCCTCACTTGGGATGCTCCAAGGTACCCCACTGACTTCTAGAAGACACCCTGGAAGAGTGTGGGCCTCCCTTATGTCTCATGGTGTATCTGCCAGCTCCATGCAGCTGCTTCAGAAACCTTGGGGCATCTCAGATGGCAATAGATGCCTGTGTGTAAGCAACTCGGTTGAGTTCCTAGTCAATAAGCAATGGAGGCTAAAGCACAATTCAGCTGTGTCCACTGTAGGACAAGCTGAACCACTCTCTGGACCCCATCGATTGTGCTGTCTAGATGTCCATCAGATATGGGTGTTCAGATGTTGAACTCACATGGAAGCACCTGATTGTGGACATCTACAATTATGTGTATACATAGGCCATACCCCACTCCCGATGCCTGTCATGTTTCTACAGACTTCAGGAGGGAAAATTGTGTATGGGCTCAATTCTGCTCTCATTTAAACAAATCAGGAGGCATCATTTCTATAACACCAGACTTACAAGGGTATCAAAGTGAGCAGAGGGTGGGCCTATTCTGTAAAAGTAATTATCTGAATTGACTTTACTAGCCGGTATGTAATGGGTTTGACCCCAAGAGAGAATCTCTGCTCTTCCTGTCAGTGAACACATAATGAAAATGGACAAGTCCCACTAAGTCATCTACAGGCAAAATCCTGCTGTTATGTGAACACCATCCAGATAGGGAAAACTCCTGAAGCACAACAGTCACAAGGGTCTTTTCCACACGACTTGGTCTCCTTCTCTGTCTCTGTAGACCTTGCTTTTCTTACATATGTTCTGTGGACCAAGGGAGGTCTTAGACAGCCCTGTGGAGTGTGTGGAATGTGTGAGCAGATGCTTTCCTCATTTTCCTTACTTTTCCAACTTTCTTCTTATTATTTATTAGTATTTATTTATTTGTCACTCTTCATTCCATTCCACCAAAAATCCTGAAGGCACGTCTGCCACGGACATAGGCTAGTAAGCAGCCAAGTATCAGCCATGTTTTTAAGGGAAGGCATCATCTTATCAGAGCTCCTTCCCAAAACAAACTTGCCACCTGCTGCTACCACTTGGAAAGCACAAGAGACCTGAGGCTTTGCAAGGCAGACTCCCAAAACCTTCCTGTGTGTGATGAAATCCTCCCTACTAAAACTCTGGTTCCTACTGGTGTGTTTTCCTCCAGACCTGGTGGCCCCACTGCCTGCCTGCCCCTCCTGACTGACTGCAGCTCAGCCTTACGCCTCTTAATCTCAGTGGAGACCCACTCTATCTATCTCTTATGGCATCACTTTCTGTCCCTCCCAGGACAAAACCTGCCCGAACAAGACCTGTAGTAGCTTTGGACTATCTGATGAGCCCACCAGCAGTGTGGAAGACATAAAACATAGACCTGTAGCACCCCAGGGGATTCCCCCATGGTACAAAACATGCTTGTCCGGCAATCAAGGGCAAGTATCTTCTTGTGGGTGGGTTTTTTTCACTATTACTTTCCCTTCCCACAGACTGTCTGCCTGATTACATCGCCTTCTTCAAAGCTACATGACTGTCTGTAACCCTTCCCCAGCCTGCCCCGGCCCTCACCCCACCTGAGCACCCCTTTGTACAGACTGCATGTATGATACAACCTGAAATTCCAAAGCTATTGTACAAAGTAGGATTGTCACCTTTTTTTTTTTTTCTTTTCCTCAGTATTTTGTTAAGTCTGATGATTTTTTTATGATTATTTATTTTATGAATAAATGTATATATTAGTAAGAGTATATATTTGCGGAAATAACTCATCGGGACAGTGTTGTTGCTCTGCTGTTGTGCTTGTGACCTCATTGGCTTTTACCCTATTTTCTACTGACAGCACACTAGCGATGTCTTGTAACTGTTTTTTGTTACCAGTTAAGTTTGATAGATGTGTTAACTTTATAATGAAAATTAAAAAAAAAAAAAAAAAAAGCATTAATTTTAACCTGTGTTTGGGTATTTTTTCCCACCATTCCATGGTTTTGATGGGATGGTATTTCCCATCTCAGGCTGAAGTGCAGCTGGGGAGAAGGAGGGAACAAATGTGCCTTCCTCTTGTAGGGCAGAAGTTGTGTGCTTTGGAAGAAGAGATGCCACCTGAGTTGGCACCTTTTAACCCATTCCCAGCTGCTGTGGTAGGTGACAACCCAGTAATGAGTAAAAGATGTACAGTTAAACTGCTCAAGCATCACTAAGACAAGGGTCCCAGTTTCCCTCCAAGAGTCCAGCTGTGAAGAAGGGTGCCTAAGGCATGCATCTTACTTCAAACTTGCAGAGAACAAAGACCAACCACACAGCTACTCATGGCTGAGGGTACATGGTGAGCCACGACCACTCCGGCCTATGACTGCTACAAATACTCTTTCTCCGGAGCAAGAAAAGCCTAACGTGGGCAAGACATCACTCTGCACAATGCCCCTGGAAGGCTCTAAGAAATGTTGTGCTGGTTCTGCCATTTCCTGCCATTTTCTTCCTCTAGAAATACATTAGGTTGGGAGCCTACTGGGCATGGTCATACGACCACCAAGGCTGTAATCGTGCTGGAAAAGTGAACAGATTGTAGAAACTGAGCATCAGGATACAATTAGGGGTAGTCGTTGCCGATAGGAAAGACGGGAGGACCTATGTTGGTCCTTTCATTGGAACCTACCATGGCTGACCTTCTGTTGCACCTTTCATGGCTAGCATGGACTGTGTACAGAGAAATCTGCCCCCAAAAGAAACCCCATCACAGCCTTTCTCATTCCTCCGTCCTTAATGAGAAAAGGCATCCTCAAGAAATGGGCTCATTTGATTCAGCAAGCAGCACAGCTTCTTTTCAACACTTTCAGTTTGACTGGATCAGTTGCAGAAGTGATGTGCTGGCTGCAGAGGTGAGGGGTTGACTGCAGAGGCAATGGGTTGGCTGCAGAGGTGATGGATTCATTGCGGAGGAGACAGCTGCACAGGCCAGCATTTCCACAGGCTCTGTGCCTTTTCTCCTCCAACTTCACTCATGTCAATAGAAACAGATCAGATCCCACAGGCCTTCTTCAGGCCTTTACCATTCAGTTAGGAGAGCTTCAAGCCATCCAGCTTTATCCATCATGGACCAAAGTACCTCCTCTAAACTCATCCTCAATGACTCCTTTATGGAGGGATTTGAGCCCATCCAGATATCTACCCCACTTATTTAAAACACAGACCTTAGCTGGTATAAATCACCTTCAAGAGACGTCTGTTTTTCTACAGAGACTTTAAATAAGTCCACCTACAGACTGAAAAAACACCTTTCCTAAAAGAAGGGACTGAAGGCAAGTGGCATAGTGTGATGCCCCAGACAAAATATCCACCCCACCCAAACACGCACCCACGCCTTGCTTTGAATGACACAGGTCAAGCACCATGGAGAGCTTTCAGCATACCGGACTCAGCATATTTTCCAGAAATAAATGATAAACATTCTTATTAAAGAGCACTTGAGATAAGTTTGTTTGTTAAGCTGTGTTGCCTGCTTTGCCAGGTTTGAGCAAGAACCTTTTTTTTTTTGGCTTAAATAGGAAGAACTAAGAAATGAGTGGACATCTCAGTTGCTCTTACCTTCTAGATGCTATTAACCTCTTTTGTAAACTGAAGAAGAGAATCTGGTGTCAATAATTCATTGCTGCCCCATGACTTGGACTTTTAATTATGAGGGAAACTGTAGAAGTCCTCTCTTTTGCAGAAAAGTCCTTTTCCTCTCTATGCGGAATGGATGGACTCATGGCAATGGGCTTTGCTGATGTCCTCCTAGATCATAAGCCACCTAAAACTCTTCCACTACCAAGCGGCAGCCATTTGATACACAGAGCCAAGGGTCTAACCTCATTCCCAAGCATAATTTCAGGACTGATGTGCACTCAGGTCTTGACACAGAGAGGTAATTAGGCATCTAATTTGCTTGTAAGCAGCAGAGTTGAGAGCTCCACATTTCGTTGAGAAACAGTGCATTGAACTTGGCCAAAGGTTTGCTTCCCAGCAGAAAATCAGTACTGACAAGCACTACTACTGCTAAGCAAAACCAAAGCCAAGTTCACATGCCACATTGCTGGTAGTACAACATCATCTCTCCTGACTGCTTTCCATGCACAGGCTTCCCAGTCGCATACGAACTAACTCAAACCAATCTGGGATGCGTGAGATCCACAGCACATGTGCAATTTGGTCTGTACATGCAGAGTGAGCCCAAGGCTTCTGAGAGCCCCCAAAGTACTTGTGCACCAGCTTGGTGGAAACAAACCAACCAAAGTCAGACAAATCCGCATGTGAACAACGCATCCACAGTCTTGCAGACTTGCCACGCAGGCTTTCACTGATTACAAGGCAAGGGATTCAACTCGCAGATTCAAACACACAAATGTAGTTGCCCGCAGAACCACAAATACGCATATCAATGCCTTCTACGCGTTTCGATCTGAAGTATCTGCCTGTCCTCCAGATGCTCTTCCAGAACCTCCATGGGTCCCTTGGAGGTCTGTGTCATTTCTGGCAACTCCAGGAAGATGTCTCGGATACCCCAAGACACGTCAAAAGCACTAGACACTTTAGTCAAGTGAACGGAGCCCAGTTTGCCTGAATTTGAGGTCTGACTTTCAAGTTCCCGTTGTTAGCGATATCTAATGTGAGATGCACTTCACCGCGAGGTCTGAGTGTTGCCTTAGGTCCCTTAAGGCACCCGCAGTATCATATGGGCTTGGCATACATAATGCTACAGACCCTTTAGCAGATCCTCATCCTTCTGGACTGGCAGGGGGATACCCAGAGGAATTACATGAAGATATCATAGGTGGTACTGGACACCTGTGTTTAGGCAAGCATGTCAAAATTCCATCTCCCCTTGCTGTAATGGAAGCTTAGACTCTCTGAGCACATGTAGGCAGCACACTACGTATTGCTGCCTACCTTTAGACATCTTAACCTGCAAGTTGAATCCCGCTTGAGCAATCAGTCCCATACAGCATCCTTTGAAGCTGTGAAAACCAGCTGAAAGCAATTCCTAACCAGGCCATAAAGAAATAAGCTGTGACCCAATATAATTTGAAAGCTTTGCCATCTCATTGCTACCCAGCCTGGGTTTGGAATTTGCTTACTGATCTCTTTTATTTGCAGGTGTGGATTTTTTTCCCCCCATCATACAGTCATTTGGAGGCACATAGCCAGATTTGCATTCCACAGGGCTACAATTCGGTCTGGGTTTTGCCTGGGAGTGTCAACAGGTGAAGTGTTAACTAATGAACTTGGTGGTGGTGTGAAGGTGAGGTCAGCTCAGTTTCTCTGCAAGTCGGTTTCGTGCAAGGACAGCAAGGTCAAATAGACTTTAACAGTGACCTGAAATGTATCTGTGCTCTGGACTTGACCCTTTGAAACCTTGTTCTACTCTCCTTGGTCTGTGCACATCCCAACACCCTAAATTTCATCTGCTTTTTTGTCAAAGATGAGGTACAGCAGGGCTGTGTTGAGTATGTCTCACCAACCACCTGAGCTCTAAGAAATGAAGTGGCTCCATGATATTTTTTGTTGGGATATACGAGGCCGTGGTCATTCTCAATTCTGCAGCATCAGTGCATGTGGGAAAGAGAGGTGGTAGTGGTGGGGTGCCAACTTGTGTAGTGAGAATTACTTTCATGCAGGCATCTGAGAAGCGTCTTGAACCTGTTTTTTTCTGTCCTAATCAATGCTGTTGGATTATGCAGGCAGTGTCTTTCATCCTGAGAATATCAAAGTCTTTATGCAAAATGGGATAGCTTCAGTGAGAAAAGTATCTCACAACAGCCACAGAGCAAGGACAACTGGTAGCATAGGGAAATCCAAGTGCAAGCCTCCCCTCCCTATCAGACGGAGACTTGAACCTTCAGCCAATATCCTGGCTGAGTCACCAGCCACTTCTGAGTGACTGATAGCTCCCGTCTAGTCTTAAGCAACCTCACTGGAATTCTGGTTTCGACAAACTGGTGCTTTCCAGAGGAAAAATGCTTCCTCTGAAATGGCTGCTTCCTCTCACTTCCTCATACCGCTGCCTCACAAGCGATACACCTGAATTCCAAGTGCTCTCAAAAAGAAAGAAGTAACCTGGGTCCCACCCACTCTGTAGACCCAAGTTCCCAGTGGAGACTGCACAGATGCCTTTAGCTAGTCCACGTGAATGAAGATGGATGAGGTTTTTGACAATGACTTATCCCTTTGTATGTAGACTGTGACGAGACATAGCTCCTTCAAATACCTAGCAGATGGTTTTATCTTCCACCTTGCTAGGAGACTGGACTTGGCAGGACATTTCTCTCAGACAGGCTTTCTGCAGTGTCCATTGGGACGGTGGAATGTCTCAACGAAGTGGAGAAGGCAGGACAAGTAAATAGCCCTGAAGCAGGTAAGGGAAGGGCTTTGGCTGATATTAACAGCTAAATCAATAATCACCCTTGTTACTGGTTCAACCACGGAGTGGGAACACCATCCCCCAAGCAAGGCAGTCACCCAGAGAAGGAGTTTGGCACAGGGAGGGTTGGCACGGAGCTAACCTTTAGACTTGTTAATGAATGACAATTGAGTGGTCCTCAAGAGCTCTGAATAAGTTCCCTGGCTGCCCAGCTGCTGCTAGAGGGACCGCTTGACACATCTCGCCTTCGCAGCAGATGTTGTTCCTGTGGGGAAGAGGAAGGTTACACATTAAAGGGCAGCAGACACTCCAAATTCATATGGAACAAAACACAAGTGAAAGGCTGGCTGCATAACTTTGTCAAATTATTTTGTCCTCCCCTTTAACTGGGATGTTTCGATATCTGAGGAACACAATGAGATCCAGGTGTCATTGTTATTATGAGAGTCTCAGTCACAATCACACTCCCCGTCTTGTGATGTTGTCTCTGGTGCTCATCACAGCTGAAGACCACCCCAAGTGCTAGGTGATGTGCAAGTACAGAACAAGGTGGTGGACCTTGGCCAAAAGAACTTCCAGCCCAGGTGATCTGTTTCTACCTAACCCTGTTTACACCCATCAGTGATGTTGATGAATAAAAACAGCTCCTAGCCATTGCTGTAGGCTGCCTGATCCAGCCTGCCTGTAGACACAACAACCGTATCCAAGGAGGCCACAAAGTTGTACCTATCAAGCAGATGTCTTCCAAGACATCTGGAAGAAAAAATAACGTCGAGTTAGTAACAGTAACAATGTCTGGCTTAACTAGAGAGATGCGAGGTCCACCTTTTAGCACCATTTATCACACATGTCATGTCAAGGAAATGACTTTTTTTGCTTGTGGCTTGGAATTAGTACAAGCCAATAAAAAAGTTACAGTTCTGCTAGCTCACCAAGCATGTGGTTATACCTTGCTGGCACAAAGAAGGTAGGAACTGCTCTGTAAGCAGAGGCAATAGGGTGCGAGCTGGCACGATCTGCAAAAGAAATCCTTGGACCAGCCAGGCTTGGGGAGACAACAGGGCTGAGAGGTGAATATAGAACAAATATCCACCATTTCCTATAATATTAAAACTAGGAGACATCCACTGTAATTAGCAGGTTGAAGACAATAGGAAAAATTGTTTCTTCTCATGGGACATAGTTTGACAGTAGAAATCTCCACCATGAGGAGCTGGGGATATTTAAATTTACCTGTGTTTAAAAAAGCAACTAGATAAAATGCACAGAAGAAAAATGCGTGAGGAGTCTGTACACTCAAAGATGGAGCTCCTCAATCAGAAATCCCAGCCTGGGCTTGCTGGGAGTTGGGCATATGCCAACGGACGTATCACCCTGTGTTTGTCCTGTTCTTCTGCTCTTCCCCAAGAACCTACTCTGGGCTTCCGTCAGAGACAGGAGGCAGGGCCAACAAAACCCTCTGTCTGATCCAGCACAGCTGATCATCTATTCATCGACATGTAAATGTCCATGAAACAAACTTCAGAGAGTCTAATATTCTTCCTATGCTTCAGGGAGATGACTTTCAGGAAAGAGGTGATTTATTGTTTCAGTCTGGCTAAAAAATCTGAAGGCAGGGGTCATTTCACCTTGCTTTAAAAAGATTCAAAGTCTGACAAATCTTTACAGCCAAGAGAGAGAACGGGATGTGCCCAGCAAGTGATTTGCATGACCTACCTTGGGTGTCTGTTTTAAGAGATGAATCTCACCCTAGGGATGACTCTCCTCTCCCTTGACTACAAAGCAAGCCTGGGCTGACTAACTTGGACCTGGGCATCTAACATTTAGAGGAGTAAATTAGGGCTGATGAAACCCTCCCAAAACTGCAAGCCTCACCTCAAATTTGCAGGCATCTCAGCTGTGAGGTAGAACATAGAAGTACCAAAAATGGTATTAAACACTGAAGAAAATGCAGATATATTTCAAAATTACTTTGTATGGGCTAACTAAGTTTTGGCACCAAAATTTCCTCTGAACCCCTCAGATTTACATGCCAACTCCTGGCCCAACAACGGTTCTCCTTGAGAAGTCTACGATGCTTTCCATAATAAGGAAAAGCTCTTGGTAGTCACAGGACATGAACTTCCAACTAGGGAGAAACTTGTAGCTGAAGACACACAAAAAAATTTAATTTATGACCAAAAAATGGCCTTAATGTCTATCCAGACCATGAAAAAATAGATCCATAATGGGAGTAATCTGAACAGACTCCACTTAGCTGCTGAAGAAGCACAGCAGGTTTTGAGTCAGCTGGATTTTACCTCTGTGGTTACAAAGAACCCAGGTAGTTCAAATCCAGCACTCATCTCTCTAAGCCTTCCTTAGCAGGTAGTCTTTCAGAGCATGCCAGCAATGGTGAGTGGACTCCTCTTTCTGCTCCAGAGTCCTGAGAGCCATTGTCTTCTCACATCCACTAGAGAAGGGCTTCCTGTCAGATTTAGGAGCCATTTGTAAATCTGAGTTGGGGGCGACTTTGAAGAGTAAATTTAAGGTGTTGTAACTCTTTAAGTGCCACAAACTCAACTCCTAGTGCAGTTTTTAAAGAAAAATATGGATGTACTGTGGAAAAAGAGAGAAAATACTTTGGTGGCATTTCATACCTAACCTGCTTAGACTGACAACTAAGCAGAATAAACCGATCTATCTCGTTAGGAACCAAAGTCAGTCACAGTTTGTGAGGATAGAGAAAGCTGCACTTACTTATCCCAAATTCATAATCTCTTAGCATCAGAAATGTGCAATTTCCGCTTTTGTTTGAAATACTCCAAAATATCAGGCTGACACCTCTAACTGTGACCTCCTCCAGATAAATAGAAGGTAAAAGTTGCTTCAGACTCCAGATTGTTTCAGTATTGGATATGTGAAGGAGGAAAAGCTTGAGAATTAGTGGTTTGGAGAAACAATGCATGTTGGAAATGAGTCCTCTGTAGGCTTGTTCTCCATGCTCTAAATTCATGGTTGGGTGTTCTTCTTTGCCTACTCCATCTTAGACCCTTTCCATTCTGAAACTCCTTCATTAAAGGCCATGTCTTCCATAAAGCTCCTCTGACCTCCTAAGTGACCTTCTTAGTGCTAATCTTTCAAGAGTGCTGTCATGCATAGCCATGGGCAGACAAAACCCTTTGATTTACAAAGCTCCAGAGAATATTTATTTCAGTCTCCTCAACCCAAGGAGATGCATCAAAATCCATCCCTCAAGCAAAGTATCTCTTGAGATGGTGTAAAGCCAACTCCAGGTAGATGTTTAATGAAGTCAAGAGTTAGAAACTGCAAATAAGCGTTTTTCCATAGGTTTTGAGTTCTAGTTTTGCCTTGTTTACCAGGGGAGCATGGAGGGACATCTGGTGGCTGAATCATTCTCTGCAAGCAGACACCTACTCTACGGATGTGTCTTTGCTAGGGGTTGTCTCAAGAAGAACGTGTATCTTCAGAGACACCATGACCTTCAGTTCACTTGAAGCACCATCACGCACCACCACATCTCCCAGCTCAATAACAAACCTGCCATCTTTTTACTGGGGCAAAATATGTGTCTGACAAGACAACAGATCTCTTCTTGATGCCTCAAACACTGGATTTTGTTGCTGGCAGTACTGAACTGGGCAAAGTTCTCACCTCTTACTCCACTGGGACAACAGTAGAATGATCTGGAGATTTGAACAAGGTAAAGTCAAAGTCTGTAGCATTTGTCTAAGCTGCCTCTTGTAACCAGCACATGCAGTTTCTTTTGCTCCAAAAATTCTATTGCCTACTCTTTGACCTCAACAGTCAATACTCTGGGGAACGCAAACGAGCAGTTGCATCGAGCATTGTCCTAATAGAGGACAATGACCAGCAGGTGCATATTGTCCCCTCCACTGCAATGCCACAGTCGCAGTGTTCAACTACTATATTCAAACAGAGCCTGAATGCCATGATCATATTGTCTCCATTGTGCTGGGGGCTCTACCGACACAAAAAGACTCAAACCTCAGAGATATGTTGCACAGCCTTAGTGCATCAAAAGCATTCTGTGTAGTTGGTGCTATGGATGCTTCCTGCCAGAATAGTCTCAAGAAAATTCTGTATTTTTCTTTCTATTATGGCATGACCAAAGGTAGGCTACTGTGTGTATACAATGATAGGCGTTTTGTGATTCGCAGATGTCAAAAATAGCTAGGAAGGATAAATAATGTGAAACCTATTTACAGAGGAATAAAAATATCTCAGGGGGGGTTGCAGGCAAACAGGGAATACAAACAAAATCTTATGAATTCCAGTCATGGCTTCAAGCCCGTATCTCTCATCCCAGCTCGCTCTCATTTCCCCTCAGAGGACATCCAAAGGGTGGTGATCAATCAGGTCTCGATTTCTCCTTTTCTAGACAAAAACATTAAGTTTTTCTCTGAACAGGCTTCACAAGAAACTCTTCTACGCTCAGCGGCAGAGGTTCAGGTCGGGCAGAGGATTGGTTAATCCCTGCAGTCCTCCAAAACAAAAGCTGACTAAAGAGAAGAGATACAGCACTTAAACCAGCTGCTGGAAGGTAATCCTGCAGAGGCACTGTCAACAATTCCTCCTAATCCCCCACTGCATGACTGGTGTAGAAACCTTCTCAAGATCTTTAGGCATTAGACCTGAGGCACCGATGAAGGGGACACACCTTCACTGGTTCTTAATCCCTCCAAACTCTAAACAGGGAGAGTCACCAGCACAGGAACTTGTTCTGGAATTGTTTACTTACAGGATGAAATAAAAGGCAAGAAAAAAATGACGAAAATGAGCTTTATTCTGCACTGTTGCCCCACAACATATCGTTTTCCTGCGGTTCTTGTAACCCCAAGAACCGAAGTACAGAACAGAGCTGGTTGACTGTCACTATCTCTGTTTTGCTATGGGATTTGCTAAAGTAGGCAGATCTGCAATAGCTGTTGTGGTATCCATCACCTGAAGTGCTCCCACAGTGACATACCCTCTTTCCACATCTGTATTGGACAAGGTCTTTAGATGAGCACTTCAGTCAGGGTCAGGAGGCCAAAAGTGACAGCACAATGATGGGCCAACCTACTTATGAGGTCACGCATCAACAGTAAAACAGTGACAATAGTTCTCCATGGTTTTCCACCACTATTTCTTCTGATAGTGAATCAATACCTACAAAAATTCCCCAAGTCCGTTTTGCTGCAGGCAAGTTGGATCACTTCCTCATGTCAGGACTAGGTTGGTTTCTTCACCAACTTTAGTCCAAACTCATGAGTGCAGCTGAAACTCTCCTACCAGTGATGCCTCCCAGTGGTGATGTGATTTTTGGCCACTGAGCATACACAAAAAGAGATTAGGTTTGCTGGACAGGTTGCCATCATCCACTGTCCATCAAGGCAGAAGATAGTAGATGTCAGGATCATTAAACTACACTGCCCTTCCACCTTTGTGACCAGGGCATACAAACACCTTGTGGTCTTTAAGACACTTCTACCCACATCTTCTCTATGATGGAGTAGAGTGCACTAATCTTTATTTTACAAACGAGGAGCAAAAGCACACAGAAACCAAAAGATGAGTCATTTCACCTAACTTTGGTCTTCTCAGATTTAGGTATCAAGTCTCTTGCTGCCCTTGGGAGAGACAGATGGACATGTCTCACTCTGCAAAGCCTGCTGAAATGAGGCTTTGATTTGTCACAGCTTGAGTTTACAGCCTTGCTCTGCCCCTGACATGGATGGGATAAATCACTTTCTAGACAACCAGATCTCTCTAATTAACTGTAGAAGGTGAAAGACTGGCTTGAATAAGCCATTAATTTTTGATAGATTATGTGAGATGGGTCCCACATCAAATAACTTCCCCAATGTTGCACTTGCATCACAGGGATTGAATTCACTCATCCCAAGGGCCAGTCTTTCAACCTAACCCTTGTAAGATGCCTTTCAGCAACAAGGAGAAACATTTGATCCACATACTGAGCAGAGAATCGGTCTTGCAACACACTGACCTTGAAGCCCTTGCTCTCCAGAGCTGTCCATTGACATCCTTAGGAACTGTCTCTCGTATAAGGCCAACCTGTACAAATGATTGTAGCTGGAAAAGGCCCCTGGGGTTCATTCTGAGCATAGTTTGATGAGATAAGGCTCAGCCTACGTCACAACTAGAAGGCTGAAAACCATTTACCACCACAGGGCACAAACTAATCTACTTACTTCATTTGTCTGATCTCTCCTAATTTTGACTAATCTAGATGAGAAGATCTTGCCTACCCAGAAGCACATCTCTGCTCCAGTTGTACCAGATGGTCTACTAAAAGGCATTCCCTCTCCCCACGAACTCTGCATGGCCTACATCCACTGTAGCTTTGATTTTTCCCTGCATTTATAGAGCATCTTTCACCACAAGATCAAGGGCCTGACCAATTTCCCCAACAATACTTGATGGGAGGAGAACGTCCCCAGTTTCTTCTGTCCCCACAAAGCTGCTAAGCTTACTCATTTTTCATCAAAGTGGTAGAAACCACACAGGCACATCTCTTCTGGGGTAGCTGACATGGAGGCCCCGTGGCTCAGGGATGCTTTCTGATGCTGCCTGAACATGATATATTATTTTGTTTTATCATTCCCCATGGGTCACATATGGTTAATGAAAAAAAAGCATCTCCACCATGGACAGCATGGATACCTCTGCAGGCAGGTGACTACCAAGCAGCAGCGACCAGTTTCCCAGCTGGACCCAAGGGCCAACTGATCCACTTAAACACGTATTAAATCCAGCACAGAATATGCAGGTGGTGGGACCCAAAAGACACTGCTTGGCAAGAGGTAATGGTGCGTGGAAAGTCATGAGAGGGTGGTAACTTCTAAGAAGCCCAGATATACAACTGAATTCAGGTGACCCTCTGACATCTTAAACCTTTACACAGGGATGAGAACTTTTATCTTAGGTGTGTTCACCCCTGAAAAAGCAGCGTGTACCCTGGTCTGGAGAGGTAGGATGAGTCCCACCCCCTGTGTGAGAACAGAAGTCACCTGAAGAAGGATTTGTTTCATCACCACTCTTGCAAATCTAGATTAAGCTCTCAATTTTGGCTTCCTTTCTAACCAGCAAAGAGGCAAATGTCCACACAAAGCAGTTTTCCTACCCTAAGGTACCTAAGACAGATGAAACCAGCAGTCTTCTTGGAGGAACCTCCCACCCTGTTAACTGTGGGGAGAGCCAAGGTGGCCAGCTCACATTAGACAATGTATTTTATGCAACTACATTTTAATGAGGAATATCCTATCTTTGCTGGGTGCATGCAACTATAGGATGCTGCAGAAAAGAACATGATCTGACCACGACATTCATGTGGCCATATTTCTTCTGACCCTCCCTGTGCCAGGTATCTCTGTACATGACCATGCGCTGTTTCTACTTAGCTGCAAAATAACAAGTGCTTTCCTCAACAGGGTAATTCATCTGGAATAAAATCTCTTTCCTCTGGAATAGTGACACCATAGAAAGCTAATTCTAAAACAGCTATTCTGGTCACACTTGCCATGAAGACAAGCCCTAAGGAGATGAGAAACTGGCACCACAGACCTTAGTTTCATATCCCCTGTAGTGAATTTCTCAAAGAATGTCTATTGTCTCGCTTGCCTCTGACTGAGAGATGATAAAACCAAGGAGCTGAGGGGAGCGCAGAAAGCAAAAGCTCTGCTGCGTAGAGTGTTGCATGTTGCATGGGAAATCTGGGCTCTTTTTGGGCAAATATATTTCAATCACCTCCCTTTATTTACAGGACCATTTCACGTAGCATAACTGCACTGCCCTTACCAAGCAGCCCAACCTCTCCTGTTATTCCCCCGCTAAAATGACAAAATCTGCTTAAAAATAATGACATTGCAGAATTACTTCATGCTGGATTCATGTCATTTATTTTCTGATTTCTTCATCCTTGTGGGGATTTTTCTCAAACCTGGTTCTGAGTCCTAAAAAATCCAGGGAAGAGGTTTTGTTTCTTTTCAGCTAATTCATCACGTGGCTGGGAATGGGAACACTAAGAAAAGTCAGCTATCAAAGGTCTGCAGCGTAATCATAAATTACCATAAGCATGAAAAAAATCAGCCAGAAGGTAGTGAAAATTCAATATTGCACCCAAAGATAGACGTAAAAGGTGGCACAAAGTGACTTATTCATAATCATATTTGTTCATCCTGATGTTGGTGTAGGTAGAGGAGGCACCTCTTATAAACCACATCCAGTGAGCATGATTTTAATAAAAGTTTTCCTGTCCGGTGAATATGCCAACAAACATACGCAAGAGTCTTTGAATGAAACTATAAAACTTCTTCTAAGGCTACATGGAGCCTTTTTTTTTTACATTGCAAAATCTGTAAGCAAAATGCTCATCACAACAGTGTCACTGGAAGTTCTGCAAACTCTTGCTTTAATGATTCCCTATTAATGGTGACATGATTTGCATCAAAAAAAAAACCCCAAAACAAACCACCTGTAAAATTCTCTTCTGCAAATTGTCATCCTTAACTGAATAATTCCTGGCTGGGAATTATTTGCTTGCAGACTACTCAGTCTGATTTAGGTTGGTCAGATATTTTCTTCTGGTCGGATATTTTCTGCTTGCTCTGCCAAGCTTGTCTTACTGCCCTTGCAGTTTTCCCGTCATCTTTGTTGTTCCTTATATTCTCTTTAGCCAGGACAGTCCTTGTGCATGTGAGAAGCTCTGTCGATTTTAACAGTAATCTTGTAGGGGTAAAGATTACTTGCGGCAAGGCAGCCAGAAAAAGGTCTGATCCTCCTGTTATCTCCAGGCGGAGACCTTTAATTTTTAAATTGTTAATAAAGGGACATATGCACCACCGGCAACCACCACCCACCTATTTAACAAACTTAACTGTGAAATTGGATCCTTCCCATTTAGCCTGGATTTGCCTTTGATGCAGTTCCAGAGCTTAGGTTGCCTTATTTGCCTTTAATTTCTAATCCAGGCATATAGCCAAGTTTAGGACACATTGTCTCCTGTATTACAATATCTTCAGCATTGGCTGTAGCAGTTATATGAGCATCCTACTGCTCCAGAACAGCTCTAATGGATCAGACCAAAAGTCTCCTGAGCCCCCAGATTTGTCTCCCAGTGGAGACAGAAGAGGACAGTTAGAGATGGCCGCAAGAAACGGGACACTTTGAGAAGCATCCCTTCTCCTGCTGACCCTCCTCTTCCAATCTCCAAGCTTGTGAAGAGGAAGGCGGAGTGTTAGCAGGATGAGACTAGAGGGTGACAGATCACTGGAATGGGCTGCCCAGAGAGGTGGTGGAGGCCCCATCCCTGGAGTCATTCCAGGTCAGGCTTGGTGGGGCCCTGAGCAACCTGACCTAGGTAGAGATGTCCTTACTTGTGTGGGAAGATTGGACCAGATGACCTCCAGAGGTCCCTTCCAGCCTAAAACATTCTATGATTCTATATCCTTGAGAAGATTTTGCTCTACCAAACACCATTGTGTCAATCATCCAGGTGTTCCCCTTTCATCCCATGTCCCAAAAGGGGGTGCTGAGGGGTGGCTGTGGGGTGGGGAGTGGGGATCACATGGGAAAGTCATGGGGCACCTGATGGACAGTGCAGGGTGCTCCGTCCTGGGTATCCACAGGAAGTGGCTGTTCAGTGAGGTATAGGGGACATTTCTGTATGATGCCTGAAAACAGGAAGAGAAGGATCCATGACACCAGCCAGTCATTCACAGTAATGGAGATGAGGTTTGGCTAACTAGGAAAATGGGTTTAAGGCCATGAGCTAACATCTATGGGATGTCCAGGACAGAGTAATGCTTTTCCTTAGAAGGAAATATCCTTATCATCTACCCTGAAAGATCCAAGGATGTTTTCACACTTGAAAAGAGCCAGGAGCAACATTTCACAAAGGTGGTGCAAGTGTTTTTCTGGGACACTGCACCATGACCTCAGATGAAAAGCACGATGATGCTCTGTCCTTCCCCAGAGCAGACAGCTGAAGAGGAAACATCCTAAGGTGGGATGGGGAACAAACATCTTCTCCAAAGGAAGGCAATCAACAGCTTCTCTGTGTCTGGCTCATCGCAAGACATTTTAGTGTCTTGGGCTGTAGTGTAATATCCACCTACACTGGCGGTGACTCACCTGTGAGATCCCTCACCACTAGCAACCCCAGCGCACATCCTCCATTCTTCTCCCACCACTGTAGGTGATTCAAGCAAGCAGGGGTGGACTTGTCCTGTTGAGGAGTGCCAGGAGAGCAAAAAAGGTCCTTGCGCACCTCCTTCCCAATCCAGCGTTATGCCAGGGACAGAGGGAGACAACTCTATCCCTGGGAGCACACACACAAAAAGACCCAACTCAAGAAAACACCGAAATAATGCAACACCTCCCTCCTCCTAGCTGGCAAGGGAGCCCTGGATACCCCCGCCTTTCCCCAAGTTTAGAACATCTCAGGCTTCCTGACTGAACTTGGCTGAGGTCTAAAAACATGAATAAGCTTCCCCTGTCTGAAAGCCAACTGGCAAGGACTGCTTGGATGGGACCCTCCATTTGTTACGGGGAAAAATGGCTGGTCCAGTTCTTCTTGTTAAGCGGCGCGCTGCTGGTTGGGAAATAAAGACAGAAGGTCTGTTTGTAACACTGAACACACAATCCCTTCCAGCCTCAAAGACACTGAGGCGGCAGAAAATCTACCCTATTCACCAAGATGACCTAGTTCTGTTGTCAATAGGTTAGAGCGGAGCAAAGTTGAGGGAGAATATCCTGATTAGAGGGATCTCCCACAATGGGACAGTGAGTACCCCTTTGTCCTTTAATTTTCATCCCCATATTCTAATACTGGACTTGCTATCAACATTATAACTTGGCGGGCTATGGGCTTGTCTGGTTTACCTCCGCCTAACTCTGCTGGCGTCAAGTTTACACCAGGAGCAGATCCAGCATCACGCTTTGTCACCTCATCCCTGGTGCCATCTGGTTGGAATGGAGGGGGTTTGCTTTGACTATTTTTATATTTTTGTTATCCCTTCTCCTTCTTCTGCTCCGTTACTGAGAAAGCCTTAAAAAAAGGTGACAGCGGCTTTGCCTTCCCCACACAAAGGAGCCGTGGCCGTGGGCTTTCGTCCCCCCTGCAAAGATGGGGTGCAGCCAAGCTCCCCACACCCAGTTGTTGCTCTGCAACCTGGAGAGACCTGCAGCCCAGCTGGGTTCAACATCCATCCTGTGGCCAGGGGCCTTTTCCTCCCATCACCGAGACAACGCAGCTCCTCGACGCATTTACGATCGGCGCACGCAGCAGAGAAAGAGCCAAGAAAAGATACAGCTCACAAATGGAAGGCTACTTAGTCCCTAAATAAAAGAGGAGAGCGATTAAATTGCTAGTCTCTGTCTACCCTGATGGGTTGAGGATGGACAGACAGACGGGCAGACATTTCCTTTTTGTTCTTTAATGACATTACAATGCCCCAATTAAATACTTTCCTACCTTTAAGATGTATAGACCTTTAAAAAATGACACATTCTATAGCCAGCCCATTGAACAACGTACTAATGATTTATTAACCACTAGTAGATGTTAAAAATAGAAGCCTGAAAGAAAACGTTTCCCTTTCCTCTTCCCTTTTCTGGTGGTGACTGTTAATAAAGGATTTAACCACCCATTTTACATCCTGTTTAAAAAAGAAGGGGCTTTCCTGATAACAGATGCCCCTCTGGCCAACTGGCAAGGAAAAGGGGAATGCATGAGGTATATAAATGTATTTCAGAGGGTAACCAACAAAAAGAGGGAGAGGGGGAGAGAGAAAAGACGGAGGGAGGAAGAGGAGAAGGGGGAAAAAAAAAAAAAAGAACCTGAAAGGATTAGAAATTAAAAAGAAGGTATTTTGTGCTGAGCTAAATATTATTTTGTTTCCATTGAAAGGGTTAAGAAAACAAAGACAGAGTTGACAATTTCTCCCGACTGGAAGCTGGGAATGGCCCACGGTGGCACAATGCTATTATTCTTGCATGGGCCCATTCTCATTGGATTTTCCACAAAATCTTTAATAATTTGATTCTTTTCAGCCTCAGCAGCCAGCTGAGCTCTTTAAGAAACAGTAACAAAAACCCAGAGAAAAACCCACTACTGAGAGGGGAGCTTTGGCGGAGAGCTGAGCTGAAGCCGATTAGTTTGGCCTGAATAGAGCCAGCCGGGTCCTCGAGCTCTTGCTCAGCCTGGAGTCCTCTGTTTCATTCATTGCAGTACAATATCACCACCAGAGCCCGGGCCTAGACACTAAATTACACTATGATAAAACTAGATTGATACACAAACTTTCCCTCCCAGGCTGAGTAGGGGACTTTTTCAACAATGTTGGTTTTTTTTGGGGGGGGAGGGGGAGAGGAGGGGGAAAGTTGTGGGGGGAAGCTCGGGGTCTATTCAGGCGTTTTGAATTATCGCCATTCATATCGAGCATATCAATTCTTAATGGTGCCACACACACAAATTGCAAGCACGGGGGATACAATCCTCCGGGTTCCCCGGGGGGAAGGGCTGTAGGCGCTCGGTGGAGGCTCGCAGGGGTTTTGTTGGGGTTATCTCCCCGAAGTCCCAGCAGGACGGGAGCCTTTCATCGGCTGGGGACGGCTCTCACATTGTCTCCAGGAATTCACGTCGGAGCGGTGACGGGTCTCTGGCATTAAGTGGGGAATGCAGGCGTTTGACCCTCATCTGGCCATCCCCGAGCATCACCTCTTCCCGGTCCTCACATCCCCCAGATGCGCCCCTTGGGAGGGCAACAGATGCATTTTCTGAAGGTATATTTTTTGGGGGGGGAGGGAAGAGAAAAATAATCATCCTCAAGGTCCCTTTTAGGGATCCTCCTCTTCCATTTTGAAAGGCACATCTATATTCGGCCACACGTTCCCAAAGGCTCCCAAGTGAGAGCCTGCAAGGTTGACTCTGGGTCACGCTGTGTATTTTAACCACTCCAAAGCTCAGCAGATAAGGCAAAAATCTGATTAGGTCACACAGCCCCTTTCTACCCAAGGACAAACCTTCCTACAGTTGCTTTTTATTCACCCTTGAAAAATACTAAATCCTTCTTTAGGAGAGGCAAGGAGCCTTTAGCATCACCACCTCCTTCTTCGGCCTGGAGGAAACCTCCTCCTCATAACACATTGCTCATTTCAGGCTCTAAAATATGAAATTAGAAATGACACTTTGAAAAGGAGCAAGTTTGAGGAGGGGAAGGGAGAGGGAAGAAGTGATCTGGAAGAAAGAGTGTTTTATACATAGAAAACACACTAAGTTGAGGCATCCCCATCCCACGCACCCTCATCCTCATAGACAGCCCTCAGGTTGCAAAACACTGTCCAACCATACAAGACTCAACATTGTGCCTGGAGAGCTCTGCATAAGCCTCTCTATATTAATTTTCCCATATATTTTTGGATGGGAGCTGCATTCTTCTGATTAATCTTTCCTTGGGACCTATCTACCTTAATCCCTGCCTAGGTTGTTTTTTCTTGCCATCACTGCAATTATTTTTATTAAAGCAGAGCCATTACAAAACAAAAGGAGGAAGGACAGACTTTTTGCTGATATTGCCTGGGAAAAATGCAAGGAAAAAAAATCCTCCATTTCCTTGCCCGTGCTGGCACTTGTGGAATCTGTTTTCCCCACATTTTTCATTTCTTTTCTGAAAGCCACCAACGAAAACAATCTCACCCTCTGCTGCCTCCAAACCTCAGGCTCCCCAAACGCTCTGAATATATTAAATGCAACACAAAAAGAGCAGCAACCCAACATGCAAATTAAATTAAAACTCCCTCCCCGCAAGAGGGAAATAAACAAACAAACAAAACCCCCACCGCTTTCTATATACACAAAGAGGAGAAATTAAAAGAGATTTAACAGTTCTGAGGAATTTGGACTCTTTTCAATAGCTTTTCTGAATGGGAGCTCTTACGTGACATCAGCACCAATTCTAATATCGGTCATTTCTGGAAGAGAGAGAGTTTTTCGCAAATCATTCATTAACCGGAAAGACTTTTGAGTAGTTTTCACCTTAAAATATTTTGCATGCTGCGGATAGGTGATAATCAAGGGAGTCTTGGCAATAATTATCGATGCTCCCTTCATCACTTCACAGCATGAGCGGGGCAAATTCGGTACATGGCTACACCAGGTTTCTAGCTTTGGGAACCCTCTAATTAAGATGGCACAATTACGGAGCGGTGGCAGCACGACAGAAACCGTGGTTTGCTCTCCGGAGTTGGGATCTGATGGCTTTGTGTTGTCCTGCGTGTGTCTGTGGGGAGGTTTTATCATGTGAATGCAGCGGGCGTGCTTGTGTGTGTGCGCTACATGGCCTGTGTGGCCAGGAGTGATATATAAAACTGAATTACGGGCAGAAGAAATAATTAGCATTGTAGCACATGGAGGAATGACCCTAAAACATCTGAAAGCTGGGGCTGCTTGCAGAGAGAAACAAAGGAGCCCCAGAAGAGAAGAAAGCGGCAATTAGAAAGGAGAGAATGAGCTGGGGTGTTGAACCACAGATCTGTAAATGGACACAAATTATCCTGATTTTTTTTTTTTTTTCCCCTGCTTTCCTCACAGGGATGGTAGTTTCAGGAAAAGTCACACAGGAAAGATTATATCAGCCCTGCAAATCTGACGGCCAGGGTCCAATCTCTGCATTTTAAGGCCAGTTCTTCTAATTAATTCTGGTATTCACCATAATTGATGATCTAGGAAGTAACCAGATATTTTGTTTCCATTGCATGTTTTTTGGACGCAGTACAATTGCGAATTTCTTCTCAAAATCAGACCCCCCCCACCCCGCTCCAACAGCTCTCTGGTGTCAAGACAAAAATCACACCTAGTAACAGGTACGGCTAGAGATGGCTGAGAACATGAGAGGAGATGGCTAAGAACGGCTCATCAGCTGTTTGGCAGCGGCGTGAGCTTCCAGCCCAGCGAGAAAGCAGCATCGCTCCATCAGCGGGCTGGCTCCAAATCAAACGTATGAGGCGGCTTCCTGCTCCAAGCGGGTGACAGACAAGGAAGTTGGAAGCAGCGCCTTGGCTATCAAAAAATGTGCCTTGACACCCAAAACGGCTGCGTCCGTTTTCTGATAGTGGAGCTGACATCCAGCTTGGGCCATTTCCAGCCCTCCAAGGACAGATCTTACACTTCAGGGGGGAAGAGAAAGCAGGAGACGGGCAGCAGATTGCATTGATGGTGCTGGTTTGTGTGATAATTACTGTAGATACCCCAAAAGACTCCAAAAAGGGAGGAAAAAGCCCCTCTCATGATTTCTGGATGCCCCTGCCATTACACAATGCCCATTGGGAAGTGCATGACAAGTCTCTTGTCTTCTACTGCCAAAATATCCATTAGCAACCAGGTCCCAAGCTAACACCAGCCCCACCTTAGGAAAAGCCAGCAATGGCAACCAACCAACATGAGGAGGACGTTGTGGGACTGATGTAAACCAAAGGGTTTCACTCTCCAAAGAAAAGCAATGGGGGACTATGGACAGCCCCCAGTGAGAATGAGATGTCGAGCAGGAGTATCTCATGTTCAAAAAACATGTACATGCAGCACTGCAGGACATGGTTTAGTGGCCATGGTAGTGTTGCATTGACGGTTGGACTTGATGATCTTAGAGGTCTTTTCCAATCTTAATGATTCAATGATTCTCTTATTCTGTGTTGTCCAATCCCCACCCCCTTCTGACACCCAACTTCCCTGGCAGGCCATCATCATGGCAAGTTGGATGAGTGCCCAGAGAGGGAATAAGGGGACTACTGTGGAGATGTGGCTGAGGCCTGGGGTGGATGAGGACTATCTGCCTGTGTTATGCCAAATCGCTCAGCCACCTCCCTGTACCTTGGCTCCCTTCACTGTACAATGGGGTTCTCAGCACAGCCATCGCTCCAAGGACATCCCTTCGAACATCCTACTCAAGCTTCAGAGATGCTCCCATGACAAGGTGGCTGTCTACATTTTAGGGATGTGGTTTAGTGGTGGGCTTGGCAGTGCTGGGTTAATGGTTGGACTCGATGAATTTAAAGGTCTTTTCCAGCCTAAATGATTCTCTGATTCTATGATTTGTCCTTGACGGCCAAAATTAGGATTAGTTGTTAAACACTCCTAGTTCCCCTCCTTATAACCTGAAACAAGAGTATTTTGAAGCCCTCATAGGTCCAAGCAGATCTTCAGATGCTTTTATCATCCCCCTAATTCATTTTATTTTCTTCCTTTTTTTCCCCTGCTTTCTTCTTTATGATACCCCAGCAGTATCCTGCAGCGAGGAGTTCCCCAGATGGGGACATTACACAACAGATGTGAATGGCTTGTGTTCTGCTTGCATCCCTTGCTTTCACCCTGATGGGAATCCAGGTGATCCATCCTCCGCATGAATGCTTGTCATACCACAGTTGCTCCTCTCCTTCCCATCATGGATGGATGCTTTCCCTAAGCTCCTTTTATGGAGCTGCAGCACTGCAGCAAGCCAGGTCGTGCCCTGCAAGAAAGTCCCCACAACCCTTTAGTCTGGTGGAGTTGAGCAAGGGGCAGGGGCAGGCCCTGGGGGTGATGGGTGGCCCCATCCAGCAGGCAATGAGACTTCTTGCTCCTGGATGGAGCCCAACCGAGGTCCCAGACTGCTTCTTCACACCACCACCCCCACACACTCATAATTTCTTTTTTCCCTGCATTTTTTTCTGGCATTCCCTAACGTGTTATTTCTTGTGTTACATTTCTCAAAGAAGGCTGCCTGATGAGCAGCAAATCATTATTAATTCCTCAGGTATTTGCTATTATACAATTAACCCCCTGCACACCACACCCAGGGCTGCACTTCCTAAAGAACCCCCCAGTCCCCACCCATCACCTCCAGAGTGGTGACCAAAACCCAGTCCATGGATGAGAAAATGCCTGAGAGAAGGATTTGCTGCTCTCCAGGCAGAAGTTGAGATGGACTGCTCATCTCTGTTGGACATGGAAATGTAGAGACCCTTTTAAGAGTTCATCCTCATTTTTCCAAGCTTTTTAAGTGACAGTGTCCACGGCTTCACGTTCACAAAGTTACCATCTTGTGTTGGTTGGATCAAGTCCAGCTGTCAACCCAACACTACCACGACCACTAAACCACGTCCTGAAGTGTCACTTCTATATGTTTTTTGAACATGGAGGGTCTTCCAGTCTAAACGGTTAAGGGAAGCCAAAGGTGAGAGAGAAGTGTCTATTCCTCTTCTGGGGAAGCCAGTGCAGGTAGAGAAGGAGTGAGATTGCCAAGCTTTTATGTAAGCCCAGACTATTCCTTGTTATCTCGAGACGTGTGTCATCGAGCTCAGAAAGGGACCCCTTTAGGGTTCTTTGGCAATAGGAATTTTTTTATAATCCATCACCACTGTTGGACAGCCTATTTTCTAAAAGGTCTAAGGTTTTCTGTAGGAAATGTCTCCAGGTGTCCTTCAGAAGGACATTTTGATGGGAGTTTTCTGAGGACCGCAGAGGGAATTTTTTTCCCTGTCAACCCCTGCAAGGGGCTTCAGAGCTCCAGCTTGTCATTGCACCAGGGCATGGCAGGTGAATGGTGCTGTCAAGAGGGGAAGAGGTCAGAAGAAGGAAGAGTCCTGGAGATGGCGGTTGGAAGACACCTCTAGATGCCGTCCTGCCATTCCCCCAGCCAGTGTTAGAAACAGCCTACGGAAGAGTTAAAAGTCAAGTCTGCAATGAAAAAAAACCCCACACTGAAATAGAAAAGGTCTTGAGGCCGGATTCCTCTCTGGCAATGTGGTAAAAAGACGGTGTAATGCAGGAGAGGAAAGAACTTAAAGCCCTTTCAAATAAATCTGCATTGTAGCTCCCCAAGTTCAGCTAGAGCTGTGCCTCACCATCCCTGCTTTGCCTGTGGAGAAATTGAGGCAGGGAGACTTACTAGAAGAAGACACCAGATGAACTGCATGGCACACAGACCTGATGGCTCACCTATAATCCTCTGAAACCACCATCTACCCAGTGACTTGAGGAGCTGATAAATATCTTTTTTACTGTGGTGATTGGAGAAGCCAAAGCGTTTACCTGTTGCATGGATCATCATGGTCTTACCTGATGGCCAGGAGTAAGGACTCAGTAGGACATCAGAGCTACATTTCTCCATTGTTCACAGAAGAGCAAAGAGGTAGAGCAAAGAGACAAAGCCCTACTGCCTTCCAGCAGCCACAGCCTTGAAATCAGGTCTTTTGAGAGCAGAGCCCAAATGATGTCCTCTGAAGGAGAAGGTCTTTGCAAAGCTGGTTAGCAAATACCAACTTCTTCTCAACACCATCCAGACATTCCTATTGGGAAAAGGTAACAGCGGTCACTCTAATGTTAACCCTCTGAAAGGGCAGAAAACCACATTCCAGAATGAGCCATTGGAATGAAAAAAAATGAAAAGGTTGGTGGGGGATCCACACCCATGATCTGAGCCAAAAACAATGAATCAGCCTCAAATTTGGGCCTGATCCCTCCTTGCTCCTGCTGCATTGGGAAAACAGCTCACAGCCACTTTGCTCCAGTGGGAATAATCATAGAATTCTAGAATAGTTTGTGTTGGAAGGGACCTCAGAGATCATCTAGTTCCAACCCCCATGTCATGGGCAAGGACACCTCCCACTAGACCAGGTTGCTCAAAGCCTCATCTAGCTTGGCCTTGAACACATCTAGGGATGGAGCATCCACAACCCCCCTGGACAGCCTGTCCCAGTGTCTCACCACCCTCATGGTGAAGAAAATAATAAGCAGGTGAAGAGCAGAATCAGCCCCATGCCAGGCTGTTGACCAGGCTCTTAATGCACCGGTTTGGCTGCTCCGGGTGCTTGGCTGGTGAATCAGGCGCTACAAGGCAAACTGAGATCCCTTCACTTCAACCTCCAGTGGTTCAAGAGTGACCCAGGGCAGGAGGAGAATCCCAGCTGCCAGCCTTGCACTCTGCTTATAGCCAGGTTGTCCTCAGCTCAGCATCTCTGGTCATTTCTTGAGCTGCACCATTGCAAACTGAAGGAAAAAGGGGGATTTTCTGCCATGTCTGGCTTCAATCTGCTTCAGAGGGACCTTGCCCCAAGCCTGGGTATCATCTGCCACAGCAAAAGGGGGGAAAATCCCTGAGAGGACCTGGAAAGAAGGAAAGGATGTGGGACTGCTGCCTCCTCAGCAATGTGGATTTGCTCCAGCATCCCAGGGAAAAAGGCCAGCCCTGAGATAAAGGGGCTTGTTGACTTTTAACACCACCTGGGGAGGGGAGGAGAAAAACAAAAAAGGGAAGCAGAGAAACAAATCCAGAGAAGGAGGAGGAAAACAAGAGGTTTACAGCCTGCCTTGAAAAGACCTTAAAAAAAAAAGAGTGAAATTCTTGGCTCTCCTCACACCTATTAGCCTAGGAAATGGTGCCCGGTCTCCGCTGAGACCTGACTGAGACCAAAGGCATGTAGACCTGTTAGCAGGTACTTGAGAGAGGGGCTGCTGGCTGGATTGGGCTGGAGGCGTGAGAAGCCCCCACAGCCTCCCCCATTCAGGTCTCCTAATGACCATATAAAAGGGTTGGGGGGTGGCTTTGAGGGCAATCAGCTCCCTCCTACAGCATCCCTCGCACAAAACCCCACGGCCATAACGCTGCTCTCCCCCTGCCAAGGCGAACAGCCCAGAGGGATGGAGTTCCTGCATATCTATACGTCCCTACCGCTGTGGTGGGGACTATTTGAACTGTTTTCCCAAGCTGGGGATGTGTCACACTCCAGGTCGAATAATTTGGCCTTTGATGTTGGTGAGCATCACATCATGCAGGGGCTGTTTGGGCAGCAGCTGGCTGTGGCATCCCAGATGTATGTCCCCAGAGAGAGCAAACCCACAAGCTCTGTAGCAAAATTGCTCTTGCTTTCCCGCGGACACGCCCAGGTAATTCTTGCTGTGAAAACAAGAGCCTGACAAAGTTACTTTTCTTCAGCCATCATCTTTTTTTCACCCCGTATCCCTGGTCCTGAAATGCGTTGCAAGGTTGAGGCAGTTTAACTGGTGGTTTTGATTTCCTCTCATTTTCTTTCGCAGGGGAAAAAAAGTCTGTCTGGGGATGGCCAGAGCAAAAGAGAAACATTTCATTTCAGCATTTCTAAGGAAGAGGTATGGCTTCTGATCTTCAATGTGACCTAATGCCATTTTTGTTATTAAAAGTATTTTTAACTGTTTGAAACATTATTTTAATAGAGGTTTAAAATGAGTAAAAATAGGAAACCAGCTTTGTCTCCTTCAGTTCAGAGCCATTTTTTTTCCACTCATTTGGTTGAGGAGTTCGTCACTTTTGGTTTTCAGAGTGCCACAGCCCTTTTTAGTGTTCTTGTACTTGTTTTGAGGGTGGGCTTTTGTTAAATGAATAAAATCTTCAGTGTTTCACCATAAGGCATCAAGTTTGCAACTGGATTGCTCCCACTTGCACAGAGTCTAGGAGGTCAGATCCAGCATTCACCAGATCCAACCCCCTGGATCTGCTTAGGTCTTCCTTATGTTTGCTGAGAAGATCCAGGAATCCCAAGTAACTTGGACACCGTTCTTCCATCCTTTTTTCCAGCTCCTGTCTCCCAAATTTAGGCTGAACCTTGAACTTTGCTTCAAAAACTGAACGCTCTTTAGCATAAGATATGCTTGAGCATCCTAAGTACATGAATGCACCCTGGTTTTTTCTTCCAGGGAGAGGTCAAGGTTGTCCTTGGTGATCTGCAGAACTTTCCTATGTCCCAGAGGTCACTGGGGCTTTGGAAAGGCCTGTCAAGTGGCTGGATCACCAACTTCTCTCTCATCCTTTCCTCTCTGTTCCTTTCCTCAAACCCTTCTCAGGTCAGAGTATTCAATGTGAGGGAGGGTATTTTTTGGTTGGTTGGGTATTTTTCCCTTTTTTTTTTTTTTTTTTTTTTTGTGTTTGAGCCTTTTCACACCATGATTGTTGCTCTTCCCCCTCATTTTCAATTGTTCTATCTCCCATTTCCTAAGAAAAGGGGCCAAATAATTCAGCACACCCCAAGCTTTCCTCCAGACCCTGGTTCCGGGCTGTGCATTCACCCAGCTCCACTGAGCACTCCCCGCTCTGAAACTGGACGCAAGACCACAGGAGACACTGAAGTGGTTCTGAAATGACTATTCAGGTGAAGGGTCTCAACCCCATGTCAGCAACTCTCCCCAGATCCCCCAGCACCTTTCTTCTCCCAATAAGCCCCACATGTTAAAAATAAGCTCGAATTATTTCAGCTCTGGAACTGTAAAGAAATTGATCTGCACAATCAGATTCTTTAATTTTCAGATCCCCTGGTTCTATTTCTATTGATTATCTGCAAGCAACACTTTCTTCTCAGGGTGCCAAGAGGGAAGAAAAAAGGAGAAAACAAAAGCAACTAAAAATTTTAAAAGGGCAGCTCATGTCTCCAGTCACAACACGCAAGAAGCATTTACTGAAGCTCTGATTTCAAAAGAAATAGATGCTGCTTTCTAAGTCATTCCTACCTAATTCCACAACAGCCTCAGCAATTATTTAAGCAACAGAAGTTGTTGTGGATTTTCCCCATGATAAATGACACACTTCTGCTCTCCTGGCTGCCTAAATGACTTTGCCTTCCCCAAAAAAATACAGGCAACAAAGGTTCTGGAGCTGCAGTGAGATCTCTGCGGGGGAACACTCTCTTCATGTAGTGACCCATCAGGTAAGGTGGCTCCTTGCTGGCTCCAAGCCCCTGCACAGCCCTTACACCCTCCCTGTCTGAGCCTTATGGCCCCACTTGATCATCTTCATTCAACTTTTCTGAGCTAAGGAAGCAACACCAGCTCCAATTTTTAAAACCAAGACACCAATTGAGAGTGACTCATCCAACGTTATCCAAGAGACCTCTGGCACAAGAGTCTCTTCCCCTTTCTCTCTCACCCACAGGTGAGAGAGACCCAACCTCATAGCTATCCTTTGCTTGTCCTTCTCAGCAATTGAATGGTTGCTGTTTGGTATTTTGAAACATTAACTGTTAGAAGACAGTTCAAGCACTTGTGGAAGGACCTAGCAAAGGGCCTCACACAGTGCAATGTCCCTCTGCACATGGGTGGGAGGCAACCAGTACTGAGATGTTGTGGGGCCTTGAAGAACAGTGGTAGATGGAAAAGTATCTTCAATGAAGTTTGATAAAAAGGCTGGTCTATCAATTTTTCCTGATGTCCAACCTAAACCTCCCCTGGTACAACTTGAGATCATTTCCTCTTTTCCTATCTCTTGTTACTTGGGAGCAGAAAGGCTCAGCAGAGCCAGAGGAGGTTAAGATTGGACATTAGGAAAAATGTCTTCCCTGCAAGGGCCGTCCCAAGTTGCTCAGGGTAGTGGTGGATTCCCCATCCCTGGAGGGGTTTCCAAGCCGTGGAGATGTGGTGCTGAGGGACATGGGCTAGTGGTGTCCTGGCAGTGCTGGGTTAATGGTTGGACTCATGATCTTAAATGTCCTTTCCAACCTAAATAATTCTCTGAATCTATGATTCTCCCTTCCTGTTTAATGCCATCTCAAACATCAACTGCTTAGAAGTTGGACATTATCCTGGCCAACAAGGCTTTCCCAAGCTGCTAGAGACAAACAGGTGGGCTTGAACACCCTCCTGGGGCAACCCTGTCTTATTTCTACTTAGAATTATCTAGGTTTTAATCTCCTACTGCTTGGTTTTGGACATTGAAGAGCCTTTGAACAGGCAGCGCTCACTTCCCAGAGAGGCTGCACTGAAGGTACCTTTTAGCACCTTCCTGGGAAAATCAACAGGTGCTTCCCCATGGAAGGTGGTAAGAGGCTGTGCAGCAGAGGGAAGGCGGGAGAGAGGAGGTGGGTTGAGGGATGAAGCCAATATCCTGACGGCTGATGGAATTAATGCCGGTACCACTGCTTGGCTTTGCAAGACACAACGTGTGAGGGTTCATTGAGTGGTCCTGACCAAGTGTCTTCTTACTTGCTGAGACCAGCTGAATGAAACCGCTCAAACTTCTGCCTTCAGATATTGTTTCCAGGCATGGTTTCTCATTTCTGAGCCCCAAAAACCTCCTAGTAATGGGGTTCACGGTTTCCTTCCTGTTTTGTTGCTCACCAAACAGTTCTGCAATCCTCCGGAGTAAAAGCCAGTTCCTGGATCTTGTACAAGGAGAGGAAAAAAATCCCCAGCCCATAAATAAATAAAGAAGGAAGTAGAAAAGGCAAGGCTTCCTCAAAGCGATGGCTTGCAGCTAAGTATTTTCATTCACCTCTACTGACCAGACAGGTTATCCGGAGTACTTCCAGCCCTAGAGATGACATTTGACATGACATGTACATGAGATGTATCATTTAGGTCACTGTGCTAAAGCACAAGACACCCTCCCCCTTCCTCCTCCTCCTCCTCCTCCTCCCCTCCTCTGTGGCCCTCAGGGAATCTAAAAGTTCAGGATCTTTAAAGCTGAATTCCCCGCACAAAAGTTCAGCACCTTTCAACCTTTGCAGACCTATTACAGGAAGAGAATGGAGTGGAAGGAGTGTGGGGGGCAGGAGGGAGGGTCAGGGGGGTTATTTCAAGGCAGGTTATTTACAGGCCGGTTTGGAAGCTGAAGAGAAAAGAGGCTTTTTGCATTGGTTGGAAGGGAGATTAAAGTCACTAGATTGGTTCACCTCCAGGGCCGATGGCAGAGCATAGGCTCCTTCGAAAAGCCTTATAAAAGCACCTTTAATTGAGCAATAATCCCTGCATAATTAAGGGATAAAGTCATCAGAGTGGTCTGTATCATCACGAGATACGAACATGGTTTAAAATTAAAAACAAAGAGCTCAAGAAAACAAAGCAGAGTAAGCTACCCAGTCATGATCCACTGATTCACTCCTCTAGCCATGCTCGGGGTTAGTCTGTGCAATTGGGCTGGTGTGGCACTGAGCAGCAGCTTGGGATGGGGATGTGCTCATCAAGTCTCAAACAAATGCATGTGCACCATTGGGTCAGCTGCCCTGGGCAGAACCTGCAATAGGAGGACCATCCATCCATGAGGTTCGGTTCCCCAGTCAAAATCCTTCGGCATTCATATTTCTACCATGTTATTTTCTTTTCCTGCATATTTTTACACCTAAACTCCTCAGTTCAGAGGAATGTAATAAAACTAGCTATATGTCAATGTCTGGACTTGACGATCTTAAAGGTCTCTTTCAACCAAAACCATTCTATGATTCTATACAAAGGACATGGCCTTGAGAAGGGCACAGGATCAAATAAGAATAGCATTCAGAAGCTGCAAGCAGGCAGGTAGGACACTAGAATTGTAGATTAGAATGTATTGGGTTGGAAGGGACCTCTAAAGGCCATCTAGTCCAACCTCCATTAGGATGGACAAACATTCCCTTACACCACAAGGAAAATTTTCTAGCCCCATCCATGGTGATACTTAAAATGAGCACAGGCAAGACAATAGGCAAACAGAGCTGGAAGGAAGATGAAGGTGTTGTTCAGCCTATCACCCACGTAGTGTTTGTGTCATCTCTAGAGCACGACATGTCTGGCAGGGACTGGTTGGGAGCCAGAAGAGGTGACAGCGCTGGACTGTCCAGGAGCAGGGACCAGGGTACACCACCCAAGTAGTGTACCTATTCTGGGTGAGGAGGCAAACCAACTAAGGCCTTCACAAAGCAGTTCCTCAGAGCAGTTTAAGTATGGCTCCATCCTAGAAGATGGAGCAGATGGTGCCAGGAGGGGTTGTTGAGACAGGCATTGCTGTACCATGGGTCCTTGCTGCTCCCCACTACAGCCTGCCCGCCATGGAGCAACAGAGCTCCTGGGATTCATCTTCTGGCTATGAATCACTCCTGAAGTCCTCTCTTCTCTGCCTGAGATCAGAAGAAAACAGTCTGTAGCCTGCAGGCACAGAATGAATCTCTGGAAAGTTGGACACTCTTGATACAACTAGGACAGCGTGATATTTCTAAGAGGTCACTTCACCATGTCAGAGACCAGTAAGATTTGGGCAGGCAGCCATGGCAAAGATCATATGTACACACAGTACATTGGACCTCAAAGAGGCTCCCACAAATGCGACAAGTTGTCTCCACCGGTGTCTTTCTTTACAAGGTTACTCTAACTCAATAGGGCTTAAACCAGAAGGCAATATCCTGCTATCATAGGCCTTGTGGCTTATCTCTGCAGAGAAGGACCTGGGAGTCTTCACAGACAACAAGTTCACCACAAGCCAGCACTGTGTCCTCCTAGCCAAGAAGTCCAATAGTTTCCTGGGGTGCATTAAAAGAAGTGTCACCAGCAGGTCAAGGGAGGTTTTCCTTCCCCTCTACTCTGCCTTAGTGAGGCCACAATTGGAGTACTGGGTCTGGTTCTGGGCTCCCCAGTTCAAGAAAGACGAGGAACGACTGGAGAGAGTTCAGTGGAAGCTGTGGAGATGCTGAGGGGACTGGAGCATCTCAGTGCTGAGGAAAGGCTGAGAGCCCTGGGGCTGTTGAGCTGGAGAAGAGAAGCCTC
>JAVSBS010014629.1:0-10665 GCA_033124195.1 Coracias cyanogaster | reverse complement strand
CAGATACTCTACTCGTCAAGCACGCAAAGCTGAGCAACAACCAGTGTGATATATCTGGTTTTCGACAGCCCAGCTGCTGGTTCTCGACAGCCCACTTGAGCGTGTTTACAACCCTCCTCGCCAATCTCCCCTTTTCCCACAAACTCTATTTTTTGCAGCATCCTTGCTGCCTGTCTATTGACGCAGGTGCCCCTGGAGCCAGTCTTGCTGGTCTGCGACGCCAGATGATCCTGGGAGGGTCTGAAAGGTCAGAGGGGCTGGGATGCTGCCGTTACTGGGGTTGTCCCGGGGTATCCTTTATCCTCCAGGGACAGCTCGAAGCTTCCCAGAACCAAAGTCCCTCTTTCCAGGGCCGGGCCTGTCCTTTGTTTGACTTCAGCATGAACAAAACCAGAGCCTCCAGTAAAATCCCGCGGCCCCGCAGCGAATCGTATGAACGACCAGAGGTCGTTAACGAAGAGCTTTGGCTCTGCGAAGACTGATGCAGCAGCGAAGGGGACCCGGGGGCCCTCCGGGGCTCTCCGTTTCGGGCTGGCAACGTGCAAGCCGGGGACGTTTTGCCTCCGCAGCCTCCCGCCGCCAGCTCCTCCTCCCGCCGGTGTCTGGCCCCCTCCGGCGGCCGGGCCCGGGGCTGCGCGGGATGGGGGGCGGCGGGTGCTGCCCTCCGGTTTCGGCAGCCCCGGGGAGCCTCCGCCGGGTAACGGGGCGGGCAGAGCGAGCAGCTCCTCCAGCCGCTGCGCCCCGCGGCTCTTCCTCCTCCTTCAGCCGAGGCGCCCTCGCCGCCGGCTCCGTGCGGCCCGCGGCCGCCACTCGAGGGGCCGAGGAGGGAGGGAACGGGAGGGGAGGGCCCGGGCCCGCCCCCGCCCCGGCCCGCCCCGCTTTGGGGCCTACGCGGCGGCAGCTGCCGCCCTGTCCAGCTGCGGGCCTCGCCATGGCCGCGGCGCTCCGGCTCTGCGCCCTGGCCCTGGCGCTGGCCCCGGCCCCGCCGCTGCCCGCCGCCGCGCAGGACGTGGCGGGAGGTAAGGGTGGGCCCCGGGCCCGGCCCCGCCGCTTCCCCTCCCTCCTTCCTTCCTTCCCTCCCTCTCTCCCTCTCCCGGCGCTGCCTCCCCGCCAGGCCCGGAGGGCTCCGAGCCCCGCGGGGCGCTTCCCCCCGCGCCGCCGGGGATGGGGCGAGGCCGGAGGCCCGGCGGAGGCCCGGCTTTGCCGTGCCTGTGGGGCCCACCTCGGTGGGACGTGCGGGGCGCGGAGCGGTGGGGTGGGGCTGGGCCGCGGGAGCCCCGGGGGCAGGTTTGGACCTTGCGGGGAGCTCCACAGAGTGACTCGTACGTGGGCACCGTCCCTCTGAGGTCTGGAGGTCGGGGTGCTGCAAGGGGAGCTCTCCTTGCTGCTGTGCCAGCTGCCACTGCGGTGTCACTGCGCATCTAGCGATGCTGAGGGCCTGGGCAGGTCTGGTGCAGGAGGTGGGCACCTGTCCCACCTGGAGGAGAACCTCCTTCAGAACAGGGGAAGGTGGCTGGGGGGGGGGTCTCAGGCTGAAGGCTTCAGGTCAGGAAGAAGGGGGGTGCCATCGCATCCGTGTGAGGAGCAGCAGATGACTAACTGCTTCTTGGTGGGTGGAGAGTGTGGTGTGGCCCTGTGGGTGCTGTGCCAAGTAGAGGAGAAGTCCCAGCAAAGGGCGAGGACAGCCCCCTTCAAGGGTGTCCTGAGAACTCTGCCTGTTCTTCCAAGTGAAGAACTGTTCTCCATGTGATGACCGCATGACTGGCTCTGATGGTGGCTCTGGTTAGGAGGAGAGCGAGGGCCAGCATGTGCTCTGCTGTCTGCTGCTCCAAGCCATTCACTGGTCCTGTAGATAAGTGGCAAAAACATTCAGGAAGCTTCTAGCACAGCAAGAGCTGCTCTCCCACCATTGCCCAGAGGACCACGATGCTTCCCTGTGTGAGTGGGCTGGTCACCTGAGATGAGGCATTCGGACAAAACCACCGTCCTGAAGGGCGGTCAGGTCCTGGAAATGGCCCATTCCCATATAGGTATAAGAAGGTGGCTTTGACTTAATGGCTCAGAGGATGAAATCGAGCAGGGGATGCCAGGAGAAGGGACACCTGGAGAGAAAGCAGAGCGTCAGTGGGAAGCCCAGTTAAAACCAGAGGCTCTCCTTTTACCCACTGATGGCCTCCTGCAGTGAGAGGGCTGTTCTGTGACTCCTTGTAAGCAAACAGTGCTGTGATGCTTTTCCAGCCCCGTTTGGAGAAACGGGGAAGATGCAGCTTCCTGGAGTGTTTAAAATCTGCAAATCTTGGCGTCTCTGGGCAGTGTGTAAACACCCTTATCTGAGCTAGGTTAATAAATCGCCCTGTTGTTTGGAGGGCTTTGCAAACCATGTGACTGTTGACAGAGGGTCACAGCTGAGGGTTCCTGCCTGCTGGAGAGAGAAATGCAGCTTTGAGTGAGTGTGGAGAGCCAGCACCTCTGGGATGGATTTTTTTCCTGGTTAGGGTGCTGCGAAGCAGTGATGCTTCTTCCACCAGTTAGAGGCATATGGGTTTGTGTGATCGTGTGGCTTGGTTTTTGTTAGGTTTTTTTTGTTTGTTTATTTTAAACCACAAACAGGCTGATGCTTAGACTCTTTAGGCAGGGGTGAGGTTTAAATGGCCGATCCTCAAGGGCTGGCAAACCACCGTTCTTGAGAATCTGGGGAAGCACACCAGTGAAAATGGCAGTTGAGTATCCTGTAGGGAGACTTTCCTGAAGAGCTAGCGCTGCCAGAAGCTGCAGACAAACCCAGGAAGGCAACTGGACTGGGCCACCTTGTCCTGAGTTCAGACTTGACCCATTTCCTCTGGCCAGCTGACCTGCATCCCTTGGGGATGCCATCATCCATGGTGGCACTGGTGCCCCGTGTCTATAGAGCAGGGGGTTTCCTCTGTCAGATGGGAGTGGGAATACGTTCTGAACGTGGTCACAGCTTTCAGCTGCAGCGCTGCTCTCATCACCTGCAGCGTTTCCTGCTGAAGCAGGGTTTGGATGACTTGGCTGGGGCAGGGTATGGCTCTCACATGCAGCAGGAGGGTACGGGCTCCTCTGGGGACCAAAGCAGCATGTCCCCTGTTGTGCTCCTCTGATAATGCTTTCCCTGGTAGTAACTTCCTTGTCTGGGACTTGTTTGCTTGAGCTGCTCTGTCATCCAGCAGTACTGAACTGCACTGCCTGCTCTGTGCTTGTGCTTGTCCTTGCAGGGTCCCTCTGGAGCGACCCCCGCTGTCCTGCTGCCTGCCAGCCAGCCAGTCACAGCAGGTGCTCAGGCTTTTAGGGAAATAAGACTCAGGGACTAGAACTGACAGTCTGGGGCTTTGGGTCAGCACAGGCAAGGAGGATGACTTCCATTTGCGTTTGGGCCTCCCACCATGACACTGTGTTTTGAAGCTGGCAGCTCTTGCAGCAGCAGTATGCTACATTGCTGCTGGTCCCATGGAAGCGACTGCCTCCCAGAGCAGGCAAAGCAGTGAGCAGGAGCAGGCTCTGAGGAGCCCAGAGTTTTAAATCACTGAGAAGCTCTTCAAAGTACTGAGGTGTCTTTTTTCCTCCCTGTAGATTGTCACCAATATACGAACAGGAGCTGTGAGGAATGTCTGAAAAATGTCACCGTAAGTAGCAGCAGTAGAACACCCAACCCCTTGCGATGCCGGAAAACATCGTGTGGGCTTTGCAGGACTATTGCAGAGCAATTTCCCTGCTAATCCCTCGCTCTTGTCCTGAGCACACCATAAATGCCACCTGCCCAATGACAGTGAGAAGGCAAACACCCCTCAGTGCTCTGGGGAGAGGTTGCTAGAAACTGCTCAGGTTTCTTTGTGTGCTTTTAGAGTTGAGTAATGGAATTGCTGTGCTGCTGCTCACGGATGGGAGACACTGTCAGGGGGACGTGCAGTGAAGGAGCTGAGTGGGTTGGACTCACTGGTGAAGCTGCCCCTCCACCAATCTGTGGGTGCCCTGGCACTGGGTGGATGCAGGATGCATACCTGTGTCCTGCCACCCTCTGCTGCCTTATCTTTGATATCAGCAACCTTGAACTTGAGTTTGATCTCACAGCTGACAGACAGAACCAGTTTGGCCAGAACCAGTTTGACTAAACCCAACCAAACACTGGTGTTGGACGTTGGAGCCACCCAGGAGAGGAGGGTGCAGAGCTGCGGCAGGTAATCTGGCTGGCAAAGACTAGTGAGGACACACACAAACCTCTCCTGCTCATCAGCTCCCTCTTGAGTGGCTTGTCTCAAAGGCTTTCTTGCCCCCAAAATGCTGTGTGGAACAAACACAAAGGGTCTGGTGATTCTTGCCACCATGCAAGGCAGGAGAAGGGTTCTCAGCATCTTTACTTGTTCTAGAAATCTGCATTCCCCTCTCCTGGGGCAGGCAAGCCCAATGCAGCCTGTGCTGACAGAACACAAGGGTTACTCCCGAGCATCCCGTTGCTACTGAGGGGTACCTGGTCCTTGGGTGCAGGCGGTGGTGGCCCTCTTGCTGCGGTGAACAAAGCAGAGCGTGGCTAACTGGCAGCGCTGCTGCACACCAGTAATGCTATGCTGCCTGGTTCCTGTGTCCCAGTGCCTGTGGTGTGCCAGCAGCGGGATGTGCACGGAGTACCCTGTCCGAAGAATCCTCCCCCCGGCTGACCTCTGTGAGCTCCGCTCTGCACGCTGGGGAGTCTGCTGGGGTAAGTGGATCGACTGCGCTGCAGTGATGACTGCCTTTAGTGTTTGCTGCTAAGTGGCACGGACTGCTGCCCGCGCTAGGGAGGTTTCCCTTGCCTCCCCTTCTTACTGCTTGGGGTAGCGAGGACAGGCTGAAGTCAGTCAGGGTTCTCCAAACTTCCTGAAGCATGGCTGAGAAAGTGTGAGCACCCTCTGCCTTCTGGCAAGAAGGACTCTTATGGCTTTAGCTACTCTAAATACATTCTTCTTGTGTTGGTGTGATGGAGGCTTCCAAACGTGGCTAGCGCCAGGGAACAAGAGCGAAGATGCTCTGTAGGCAGCTGCCTCCACACTCCTTCCTGGTGCTCCAAGCGTGCACACCAGTGCCTGACTCTTCAGCAGCTCTTTGCTCTGCACCCTTTGCATCGTTCCTTTCACAGCTGCTGGCTCCTCACGTTTAGCAGTGAGGCCTCTGTCCCAGGCAGACTGTTAAAATTCACGAGGTCTCTTGGAACCAGAAGTGAGATGGCTTCTCTGGAGGCCTGTGTGGGCTTCTAGTGTTGAGCATGCTGTGGTTCTGCTCGGCTCTTACCCACCCAAGAAAATACCCTTTTCCAAAACTATCTGCACAAGCTGTGCTGCAGCTGGCTGCCTGCAGCCAGGTCACCCCAGCAGCTCTATCTGGCTGACAACGGACTGTTGACTGCCTTTCCTCCTTAGTGGTCCATTTCCTGCTGGGTTTCTGGAGAAATCAGTGTCTTGTTTAGACCAAGCTCGGTGCATGCTCATGCTCAGACAGGACTCAGCTTTTGAGGGCTGGGGCAGCTAGGAAGCAAGCTGGGGTTTGGTTTCTCTCACCTGTCCCCTTGATTCAACTTGAATTGTGGTTGCCTGTCATCTACTGTGATTGAGGCCTCCTCTGCCCATGAGAGAGTTAAAACTGCTCCCATGCCTTGTGGAGGAAGAATCTCCTCTTTGTAAGCACTACAATAAGCTTTTCTGAACCTTGTGTAAGACCTTGAAATATTAGTTTTGAAGTGGGTAGCGTCACAAAAGGTTTCATTATATCAGAACGCATTCCTTCACTTGTAAAACTTGCCTTAGAGGAGATTAGCTCTTAAATGAGTCTGCATTTTTTATGTGTGACTTAAGCTTTTTATCATCAGGTGGAGGAGTGCCATGGACCTTTCTGGGAAGGGGCGCTTCTGAACCTCAGGCTCACCTTGAAAGCCAAGGTTTCAGAAGCACCAATACAGACATGAGCTGGTGGAGAAACTCCCTTTTGAGCTGAAGAGCCTGTTTGGGTTTGTCTCTCCTCCACTGGGCTGACTTCTAATCTTTGGCTTTTGGGCTCTCCCCTGCACGGCTCTGTGCGTCTGTCACAGCGCAGCCATTGAAGGCTTTACATTGCTCCAAGGCAAGACTGTGTCGTGGACAGTCAGGTCTCAAATACTGTCTTTCTCATAGAATCATAGAATGGTTTGGGTTGGAAGGGACCTCAAAGATCATCTAGTTCCAACCCCACTGCCATGGCAGGGACACCTCCCACTAGACCAGGTTGCTCAAGCCCCACCCAACCTGGCCTTGAACACCCCAGGGATGGAGCATCCACAACCCCCTGGGCAACCTGTGCCAATGTCTCACCACCCTCAAGGTGAAGACTTTCCTCCTAATCTCCAATCTAAATCTACCTTCTTCCAGGTTCTTCAAACCATTACCCCTTGTCCTATGACTACAGGCCTTTGTGAAAAGTCCCTCCCCAGTTTTCTTGTAGGCCTCCTTCAGATACTGGAAGGTGGCAATAAGGTCTCCCCAGAGCCTTCTCTTCTCCAGGCTGAACAAGCCCGGCTCTCTCAGCCTGTCCTTGTAGGAGAGGTGCTCCAGCCTTCTGATCATCTTTAGCCCTCCTCTAGACCCTCTCCAACAGGTCTGTGTCCTTCCTGTGTTGGAGGCTTCTTGCACGGTGCTTGCCACAGTAGCTTGGGTAGGGACATAGTATGATGTGAGAGATGGCACAGTTGTTGACAGCAGTGAAGCTCTCCACTGGTAGTAGGAGCTGAAGGCTTCGAAAGCAAGTTCAGTGGTGGAGTCAGCTCAGGCTGAAGCAGCCTAATAAGCCTGCTACAGGTGAGTCCCTGCAGTGAGGAGACAGGCAGTCATCTTCTAAAGTGTCCTGAAATGCACCATGTGCGGTGCTCAGGCTTTCCACTGGACTCACTGAGCTGCATGGAGAAGAGGGAATCAGAAGGATTCTGTAACTTTGCTGTGTGTGAAGTGGCTCCTAAACAAATATTTCCACAGACCCAAGTCTCTGAAACAAGTCTGAATCATACTTGGAAGAAACCCCTCTTTGTTGCAAAGGATTTCAGGTGGTATCTAGCTACGTCTGTTCTGGCTGGTGTCTCTAAAGCTATTACTGCAGGAGCTGAGTAGGATGACTGCCTCCCAGGGGCCAGGGCTCAAAGCTGCTGCTTCCCCACCACGTCCCGATGGGTTTTGCGCTGTACATGGGTAAGCAGATCCCACAAGCCCTGGGAGATGTGGTGGTGGGGTGCACGAAGCAGCCCTCCGCTTTCAGCAGCTTCAGCAGCACTGCTGGCCCCAAGCTGATAAATCGCAATGGAGCTCATCTTGCTTTATCTGTCGCCCAAGGACTCCAGACACGCGTAAGTGCCTCCAGGCCACTGTCATCCCATCTCGCATGACTTCTGAGGCTGGCTTCTGTGGGCAGTAACTCCAGTGCCAAGCCGTGGGCTCTCTCTTGGAGGTTGCCTCTCAGTACTGAGGCCTCCAGGTTTTCTTTTCCCCTTGACGGGTTACTGTTCACCTGGATTAGTGATTAAGACAGCTTTGCTCCCACTTCTGCTGAAGGAGTTTGACCTGCGTGTGTTTGTTCTTGCCTTTCTTCATAGCCAGTAAGTAAGCGCTGTACTTAGCAGCTACGTATACTCAGTTGGTATCTATGTGCTGGTACCAACGCTCGGCATACCTGTAGATAAGTGTCCATCTTGCCTTCCCAGGCTGTGACGCGTGTCTCCAGCCCAGCGACTGAAGCTGACAGTAGCTGCGTGCTTGTAGGTACTGTAACTCCAGGCAGCTGTATCTTGGTGTGCTAAATACGTTTTGTCACATCTTTTAGTGAACTTCGAAGCCCTGATCATTGCAATGTCTGTGGTGGGAGGAACGATCCTTATCACCTTGGGAGTCTGCTGCTGCTGCTGTTGTAAGAAAAAGAGCAAAAAGTAAGTATTGGAGGGGTTCCCTGTTTTCTTGGAGCAGTTCAGATACAGCCGCGTGCTGTTGCAGAACTGAGTGCTGAGCACTGCTAACAAACTCTTCTGTCTGTTAGGCCAGACAAGGATGATGAGAGAGCAGCCAGGGAGCAGGAGAAGAGACGCGTGCGGCAGGAGGAAAGGTGAGGTTGCCCCGCAGCCCCTGCTCCCCTGTGAGTGAGCCACAGAAAAATTTGGCTCCTGTCTGTACCATCAACCATGATGCCAGGAGGCACATGGGGCTTGACATATGCAGTCCGTAGCTGCTTCAGTCCTAGCTCAAACCTCATGAGCAATGTCTTTGAGATGACTCATGGATGCAGCATCACAGCAGTGTTGTGTATCCGACTCCCTGAGGGCTGCTTGGGCTCTGGTGATCCCCCGTGGCTCCAGGAGATGGGGAGGTGGGTGGCATGGGGCTGAGAAAACCTGGAAGCCTAGGTTGGGAAGAAGCAAGGAGCTGTAGCTCCTCTTGCTTAGTTTTGTGTCACCAGTCACCGACGTGTTTTTTTCTGTCGGCTTATTGCAGGAGAGCAGAGATGAAATCGCGGCATGATGAAATCCGAAGAAAATATGGTACAGTGCTGACATGAGCAGTTCAAACTAAGCTTTAGATCAAGCAGCCTCAGCGACTGTGCTCCTTGCTATGGTTACAGCTGCAGAGGAGACGTGGCCAGCAGGGAGAACACAGTCTCTGCTTCCCGTCTCAGTGAATTGCTCTCTTAGCCCCTGGGAATGAGTGTAGAGATGGTTAGGTCATGGTGTGTGAACCCACACAACTGCTGCTCCTCTTGGCAGGGAAGAGGGAGTGTTTAACACTCCCTGGGATCTGTGTCCTCCAGACTTACCACATGGGAGAAGCTGCTGGGGCTTGACTAGAGGGGAGAGGCAGAAGCTAGTAGACATGGCACCAGCCGTAATGCTGCTGCCCTTCAGGTGTGGCCCTCCACTAGCCCTGTGGTCTGTGGGTGGCTGGGGAGCCAGCAGCCTGGGGTGGGGGGGCCAGGTGGGAGCCTGGGTGTCCACAACTGCAGGAGCACAGAGTGGGCACCAGCCTGACTGTAGAGCTGGTCCTCTGTGCTTTCAGCGTTTCCCTGGGAGCTGGCTCAGTCGCCCAGCGCTGGGAGTGCACAGCCTCCCTCCTGGGGCTGGACTGTCCTTCAGGTGAGTACCATAACCCCAGGGAAGGTGGGGACCTGCCTGAGAGGGACAACAGCCTGGAAGGAAGCAGGGAGCAGCCAATTGCTCAGAGCTGGTAGAAGGATCTCTCCTGCCTGCCCATTGGGGCTGCTGGGGGCTCTCCCAGAGTGGCCATGGAGCAGTCAGGCTCATGCACACTGAGCATGGTAGTCTCTGGCTTTGCGGAGGGCTGCAGGGAAAGATGGAAACCCTCCCTCTGTCTGCGGCTGCTTCCCGCTGCAGGTCCAGGTTGGGCAGGAGATCCAGGCGCCTCTGGCTGGGCTGGCCCCTCTGGAGGAAAAAGAGTAGGCAAAGCTGTGCCTGAAGGAGCTCTTGCTGGGGGAAGCACCTGCTCGTGCAAGTGGAAGAGCTGTGCTCAAGAAGTGTCTTGCCATGCCAGGGGTTCTTGCTGCAGCCTGAATGCAGAGTTTGCAATCTCATCCTTTCTGGCTGTTCTTCCTAGTGCTGGGCTGGGGCTGGTAAAGCAGCCAACAGAGCGACCTGGGGGATTGTCACTGGCCCGAGAGTCAGCCCCATACCCCCATGCCTTGCTGACTCCCAGTCTGTGGGTATAGGAGCAGGGGAACAAGTCAGAAAATAGTTTAGGTTTAATTTAATTTGGGTTTGGGCTCTCTGCTTCCAAGTCCAGTCCAACAGAAGGAGCGTGCAGGAGTGCCCTGGGAGATCAGTCGTGGTGCTTTACCTGGACTTTGTATGGACTGCCTGGGAGGTGTGTCTGCCATCAGGTCAGGCTTCTTAGTGGATCTCTCCTCTTATGCAGAGGAGGAGAGTGAGGTAGTGCTGACTGCGTGCATGGCTCAAGTAAGAGCAGGGCTTTGAGAAGGACTGCAGGACAGGAGGCCGGCTGGCTGGATTGACTTTTCAGGTAGGCAGTGATGAACTCGCAACAAGAAATCTGAGGGCAGTCAAGAGAGACGTCAGGGTCTTGAGACGACTGGTCAAGGGATCCTCTATCCATTTGGTTGCAGGGGAAGAAACAGGAGGGTCCGTCAGGTCAATACTTGGCTCCAAGCCTGGTGTCACCAGCAGGACTTTGTTTTTTTTGATCATGGGTCTGTTTACACAACACGCCTTTCTTTGCCTCAGTCTTTTATAGTGAGACAGTTGTTCTTTGAGGACCCAGCCCCCTGAGCTGGAAAGCAGAGATGGGGAGCAGAATGAAGCCCCCCTAGTTCAAGAGGAAATGATCAGGGACTGCTGAACCAATGCTAGGACACACACAAGTCTATGGGGCTGGATGGACTCCATCCAGGGGTACCAAGGGAGCTGGTGGCAGTGTTCCCCAAGCCACTTTCCATCCTTTATCAGCAGTTCTGGCTATCTGGGGAGCTTCGAGTTGACTGGAGGTTAGCAAATGTGACACCCATCTACAAGAATGGCCGGAAGAAGGATCCAGGGAACTACAGGCCTGTCAGTCTGATCTTAGTGCCAGGGAAGGTTATGGAGCTGATCATCTTGAGTGCCATCATGTGGCACATGCAGGACAAGCAGGTGATCAGGCC
>JAVSBS010014627.1:23539-41525 GCA_033124195.1 Coracias cyanogaster | reverse complement strand
CGCTCGTCCAAGGCCACCGCCCCCTCCCGGGTGTCGCGTGGACGACCATAGCGCCGGGCCCAGCCGGCCGCAGCCCCCAAAAGCGACGGCCCGTTCCCGCCGGCGCCGTCCGGCGCTCTGGCGCCGCGCCGCCGCCCGGGCGCTGTCCCGCCCTGCCCGAGCCGCAGCCCGGTCCGCCCGTCGCCTGGCAGCGCCCGCGCCCCCGCGGAGCTCGCAGCCGGGCATGGGAGCCCGCGGCCGGCCCTGCCTTGCTCCTGCCGCCGGAGCTGCCGCCCGCCTGGGCTCTGCCGCCTCGGCCCCCGCGGGCTGCTGCCGCCGCCGGGGATACGCTTTAAGTAGCCGCGTCTGCCTCCTCCGGGGGGCCGGCAGCGGGGGGGGCGGGGGGGCTCGGCGGAGCCGTGCGGAGGATCCGCGGGCGCGGTGGGCGCCGGCAGCTCGGCTCGGCGCTGCGGAGAGCCCCGGGAGGGGTGCGGGGTGCTGAGGGAGGCCTCGGCCCCGCAGTGCCTCTGGCCGGCGGTGCGGGGCGGCTCCGGCCTCCCGGGAGGGCCGGAGGGGGCCCGGGGAGAAGCGGGGAGTGCGCGGAGGCGGGCGGGGCAGGGCGGCCAGGCGGGGAGCGCGGTCTGCGAGGCCTGAGAGGCGAGCAGAGCTGCTCCCGGCACATCTGGGGAAGGCTTGTTTATCGCTGAAGCGGCGCCGGGTGCGGGCTCCCGCGGAGGTGGGGGCTCTAGCGGCCCCCAGCCGAGGGCTGGCGGCGGAGCCCCCCGCCCCGCAGCAGCGGCGGCCCCGACATGTCAGACCTCTGCGGGTGAAATGCCACTTCCTGACAAGGTTGTGTCAAGCCAAGAGAAGTTGCTGAGTGTTGGGTCCTGTATCGTCTCAAGTCAATGCATGTTGGGAATGCTTGTGGAAACCGGGACTAGGAAAGGGAAACAGAAGGAGATACTGCAGGAAGAACATAGGAAGATGAGGACATGCTTCTCCCTGCCTCTCAATGTCTCCGTAATTTTTTTCCCACTTATCCACTGCTTCTCTCCACCTTTACACTTTGCAAGTTCTCAATTAGTAGAATTTTCTTAGAGCAGTTGTTTCAGCTGTCACTAAGCACAAACCCTTTCTTGTGGCATCAGCTCTCGATAGCATTTGCCAGGATCGTTGGTTTGGAGTATGGCTGATTGAGCAGAGCCAGGGGTGGGAGCTAACAGCCATAGCTGTGGGTGAGCTTGGAGTCTCCTGGCTCTCCCCATCTGTCCTTGGCGTGAGAGGCTGAAGCTCTTGGACTGGATCTCCAAAATGGAGGGTGTATGTCCCAATTGGTGCCCCTCTGCCTCTTACTCCTTACCTGCCCATATGGAAAAGAGGGGCATGAGCAGAGGATGAAGCCTGGAAATGCAGAGATCCACCTGTCAGTTTCCACATCCATTCAGATTTCAGGGAGAAGTGATTGGCAGAACTGTTACTTTTACTCTGGATGTACGTGCAACAAAGCGCTGCTGTGACCATCTAAGTGACTGAAGCATGAAGGACTAATTTCCATCCCTGCTGGGGACCATGAATTCACAGAAGAGTCTTCAGCTGCTCTTTGAAGAGGCCAAGCATCCTTTCCAATAACTTGATATGTATTTTCTGTTAGAATTGTTGAAAATATTTTTTTTCAAAACACTTTGTTCAGAATATATTTGCTGAAGAGCAGTTTGTCCTCTGTGGACAGCAATGCTTCTCACAGTAACTCAATGAGGCAGCCTGCAGAGCAGTGCTGGAGGCAGCCAGAGTATTTGTCGGGCGTTCAACTGATAAATAAAGCAAGAGAATTTTGCTTCTTAATACGCAAAATAAAACAAGAAGTAAGACATTCCAAACTCATTAATGTGTCTGCAGACAACAAAAGCTTGTTAAGCATTTCACAGGAAGGACAGCTGAAGTGAGGCAGCAGCGGTTAGTAAAACTAGTATCTGTTTGAAAGCCATCATTTTGGGTAGAAATGACTGAGTTCATGAGGCCCTTCCAACACAGCTGAAGAAGCATGATCCACTTTAAGTGTGGTTACTTCTTTCTTTTACAGATTACACAAAAATGCCTTGGTTCCCAAATGGCAAAGTTGTGTCTTGCTCAGTGTTTTACAGTCTTGTTGGCTGAGCTGACTGGGGGATAATAGCTTGTGAAAGGACCAGCTTCTCTCTTTTGAGAGGATACCAATAACAAGATAATAAACTTGACTTGCCAGTTAGAAGCTCGGCTGGTTGTGCTTTCCCATAGGTGACATGGAGAAAATCAAACCTACTAGAAAAGCTTTATCCAGGAAACCATAAATTAGATTGAAGAATACGGTAAGCCCCCAGAAATGCCCCTGAGTTGGCTTCCTGGACAATGTTCCTGGTGTGGTTTGTATGTGGCTGGCACTCAGCAATTAGAAATGGGAAGGAGTCCGAGGAGATTGTTTCTGTGAGCCTCAAAGGGCCTGTGTGCTTCATCATGCTCTGTAAATTAACAAGAGGTAAACATAGAAGATAAGCATATTCATGGAATCAATAATATATTCCATCTGTATCTAAGACACAGGTTATAAAAGCAGATCCAGCTCATTCAGGTTTGCTCAGTTAGAAAATTAAGTGACATCAAGCCTAACCTTTTAAAATACGAAAATTGCCACACCAGCATTCTTATTACTTGCTAACATCTCGCCTCAGACTGTCCGTTTTTACAAGCTGAGCAGCACATGGTTAATTCTTGCTGGGAAAGTGCCAAGGAAGGTTTAAATATGAAAGGGAATGTTGCTTTTTCAGTAAGGAGGATTCTCTTACTAATTTCTTCGTGGCAATATATAAATATCCCATCACACTTTGGAAAAACTTTAGGTTGGCCTTAATTTTAGACTTTCTCAAGCCTTGGTATCTTTGAGCCAATCAGTTCCTGCAGAGTTCCATTTGTGAGTGCAGGGGTGTTGGTTCTGACATCTGGCCCCAATTCTGATGGGGCGTTCCTTCTGGGACTCGTATGTTGTGAGGTGGCCAGTAGAAACTGGGTACGTTTGCCTGCCCAGTCTGGAAAACCTGTCTCTTGTACTTCCTACATGCCTAACTGGAATGGTTTGTCAGTTTAAAGTTTATTGTCCTGCATTAAAATGAAGCATAAAATGTTACTTTTTCAGAAGTGGTTTGGTGTGGATGGTAATGCCATGAGTGAGAAAACAGCTGAAGTAATTTTTTCAAAGTAAAGCAAAAGCGGAGAAAAGCATCTGATACATATTTTCCATGTAAAATTAATTAGGTCAGTGTAATATAAAAAACAAGGACCCAGAAGTCATGCAGAGATTTGTGCTCAATCTTAACTCTGCCCTCAGTCTTTCTCTTAAAAAATTCTCTTGGAAGCTACTTCTTTCTTCCTTGTACTTCTTTCTTACTCTCCCCCTGCTCCTTAATTCTCTCCCTCTCCCCTTAGATTTGCTGTACTGTGTTTAGACATGAAGGAATTGTATCCTGCTATTAAGGTTTATGCGGTTGTTAGAGTTTATATGTGGGTACTAGCCTCTGTCATACCACGTGCCTAAACATATATGTACCATCTTCCATGTGTCCTGCTGTGTGATATACATGTTGCTTATACCTATGTACTCACCCCAAAGTGCTTGTTCATCTCCAGTGGGCTGATGGTGGGGAGCCAGCTCAGTAACACCAGACAGATTCCTTGTAGCCTGTTTGCTGCGCACTTTTGAGATTCCCTGGAGAAGAAAAGCAGTAGAAATTACACCACTGACCTGGACCATTGCCCCAGGAGGCCAGAAACTGCCCATGAGATTGATACCTGATTCTAAGGTATTTAAAAAAAAAAAAAAGACACAAACTGAATAACCTGAAGTCTTTTAGAAACTGGTATTTCTGGCTTATTCTTTCCCTTCTCCTGGTTACATATAACCTGCTTTTAAAACCTGACATCTTATTTCTCTTATCAGTATATCTGTTTTCTACTTACAAGCACAAAACTTCCTATGCCTTTTTCTCCCACAAATCTTGTTCGCGATAATCTCTTGTAAAATATGAGCATAACACCATTTAACTTTTTCTTAGATAAATGGAAGGTGCAGGGGGATTGGAACTAGATGATCTTTGACGTGCCTTCCAACACAAACCATTCTAGGGATCTATTGAGACCTGCTCTCTGTACCTCAGCCCCTATCCTAAAGAGGGAGAATACCTGACTGGCGATAATACCTGATGGGCTATAAGGTCAGCCCTGGAGTCTCCTGTGCTTAATTCCAGAGTAGTGCATGCCTATACATGGTGCCCGTATAGCTTTCATGGCACTTGAACAATTTAGGCTGTGTTTGTATCTTCACCAGCTTATAAATGATTTGAAATACCACAAGCTAAGCATGACAAAATTAGAGACCGTATTTTAAGGCATACACAGAAGGCAGGAAAAAGTTCAATTTTAATTTTATGAGTTCTTGGTTCTGAGTGTCCCAATCATTGCTGCTTGCATGAGTTGCCTTTTGATTTATGAAGGAAATGATAAATTTGCTCTTCTAGGTTATGTAGCTTAATCTAGAAGTTTGCCTGCCAAGTTTGGTCCAGAGCTAATCCATCTAACTTTAACCAAGCCCTTAAGGAGCCTTTCATAAAAGCATTTCCTTTGTATTTTTGTTAGTTCCTGTAAATTCTCTCTCTTGTTTTGGTAAGCAGTACCAGGAAACGTTAGGAGGCAAAAAAAAATTGTGTCCTCTTGTGCGAACTCCTTGGAAATGGTCAGTGTGTGTCCTGTAGAGGAGCTGCAAACCACTCCGTGGGCCCTTGGGTATCAGCAGTGGGAAATACCAGAGTGGAGGATCAGACAAGATGTGTGCTCCTGCTAAACATGAGTGGAAGTGTGTGTCATTATTTCCTGCTGCACTGTGGCAATGGGTTAGCGCTTATCAGTTAAGCCAGGGAGAGATAGGAACTTACACATACAGATTTACTTCTGATATATGGTCTGACAAACATGATTTCTAATTGTGTGGGATTTCCTCAGGGTATATGGACTATAAATTTACCTTGAGCTACTTAAGCTTCCCAGTTAGGGTGATCGGAGGGATTTTCATGAGCAGTTTAAAGAACAAACAAGCTCAAAAGGAGATTGTTTAAAATTCAATTTATGGTAGTTCATATTGAGAATGAGGCTTAAGAATGGCTTTGGAATAGTTTTGTGAACTCTTTTCTACCCAAATTAATTTTTCTGAGTGAAATGAAACACGACCATTTCAATCCAGAAAGAACTTTGCTGTGAAAGTGTTAAGTAATTTTTAAAAAGGGACAAAATTGAATTTATAACTCTAGTTCAGCAATAAATATAATGAAATTTTGAGCAAAGCTGTAATTGTTCTTCTGTTAATTAAACAAGTTATTTAATAAATGGTGTAGAATATCATTTCTTGGTACTTAAGCTGAGACTGAAGCCAAATCAGTGTTGGAATGAAAGACACCTTTCATTAAAACATAGTATTTTGAGTTGTAGGATAAACTGTGGCTGAAGGAGGAAAATATACAGTACAATATCAAATACCTTGTGCTGAGAACAGGTAAGTGCCGGAAGAAATACATCACATTAGATGTAGATGAACAGCACAGGCTTATTGGTGGGGACAAAAAACCTTAGACATCAGATTGGAAGGGTTAAAATTAAAGAGGAAAGTAAACAAATAAAATCTGTTTGCTCCCAAAATGACAACTTCATAAAGTCACTGAAAACAAGGAGAAATCTCGAGTGCTAAAACATTCATTTCAGTGTTTCATCACCATTTTTTTTGTTATTACTTGATTTTATTGCAACATGCTTCTTTTTCAAGCTTATAAAGCAATAAAATATTACATACAATATCAAATACCAGCATTTCAATAGAAAAAAAACCCCAAGCCAAAGTTTTCTTGAGGTCTGTTCTGGATAAAAATAAGCAATCTTGCTCAAATAAAAATGTTGGAGGTTTTTGTGTGTGATTTTTTTTTTTAAACATTACTTAATAATGACCTGTGCTGTCAGAGTTAAGTTCACCCACTACTTTCCATTTTAAGACGTATTCCATTTTTATTCCATACATTTTCATTTGAATATTTTTCTATAATTGGTCAGAGTCCGTTTTTCTATATTCTTCAGAGTCCGTTTTTCAGTATTCTTCAGACTGAATTATCTTGGCAAATTTCAGCAAATGCTGCTTTTCGAAATAAGAGTATGAGAAAACCTGAAAATCAGATAATATTATTTTCTTTAAAATTTCCATGGAAGCAGAAATTAGGGCAAAGTCAAAAGAAGCATCTGTGATAAAATATGAAGTCCTCAGAAATACCTGTTTCTTTTGCCACAGGCATTTTAAATTGGACACCTACATCAATGAGAATGAACTATTTTTATCATTAATTTCTTGTTCTCATTTCACATCTGCAGTTGGCACATTGCTTACTAGGATGCTATGAAAAGAAACTCAGATGGTGTAGTAATTTTTTTTTACATTAGGAAAATAATTCTGCCTTCAAAGAGAATTTGGAATAGTAAAAAAAATCCTGAAAAATCGGTATTAATTGCTATTTCTAATATGTATTCTGTTCCTTCTGTCTGAATCCAATGCATAAAATTGCCAATACTTTGAGAGCAGGGCGTACATAGATGTATATGATCAAAGAGAAGAATTTGTTGCATGGGTAATCTTATTACAGCATTTACTAACTTCTGAATGGTGAAAAACCAGCCTTGCCTCTCCTTTTGGGTAGTATACATCTCCATACATCTCAGCCTTATTTGAAACTTCGTATCCCTCTAAATGGTTTCAAACAGCTGTATTCAAAGTAAGATGTACAGATCAGTCAGGGAGAACTTACGTGACTGAAAATGAAGGTTATGACAGAGGCTTAATCTGTTATTGCCATTTATAATGTTTTTTGTTTGTATGTTTTGATGGTTTAATGAATCCTTGTCATCAACAAAACTTAGAGGAAAAAACCCTATTTACTCATTTCATATGAACTGCAAAAACATATAACTTCTGAAGGCTTGGGCTCCTGATCCTTTCATGTGGTCCAGACCAGCTTTTAATTGAGTACACTACAGTGTGAGTCTGAGGGGGTTTGTATTGATGTGGACCATCTCACCTGCTTTTTCTAGTTGTATAGTATCCCTAGGATAGCTACACTGTCTGCTGTCCAGATGAACATACACAAGTACAACATTTTACTCTTTAGGGTATGTTAGCAGCTAGAAATGGGCAATATTAATTTAGGCAGTCGTTAACTAAACCAGGTCACTAGCAGATAATTATGTTGATACTGAGAACCATTAATCTCAAGTCTAAGGCAACAACTTTCCAAGAAAGAAGTTCTTCACTCTGAGGGTCGTGAGACACTGACACAGGTTGCCCAGGGGAGTTGTGGATGCTCCATCCCTGGGTGTGTTCCAGACCAGGCTGGATGGGGATTTGAGCAACCTGGTCTAGTGGGAGCTGTCCAAGCTCATGGCAGAGGGGTTGAAACTAGATGATCTTTAAGGTCCCTTCCAACCCAAACCATTCTATGATTCTATGATCTTTGCATCTGCAAAGCAGATGCTGTAATGCCTGTCTCTGAAGCATATATTGAGGCTAGAGACACTTTTCTACAAAATGGCACAAGGCAAAGATCCTAAAAAACGCTGTTGCCTGTACATGGTGAGAGGTTCTGTGGAGACCTGGCTGCAGTCTCAGCAGGCAGGGACCAGCATCTGTGTACTCTGCTCAGGCAAGGTCCACATGCTTTTATGTTACGAGAAAATTAGTAAATTCTTAATCCTGTGGTTATTAAGATATGTTTGTAGTAATGCAATTAGAAGAGTCTGTTTGCTCTGACTCACCATATTTTCACTCTTGTTGGTCTGCAGTTCTTCAGATTTTTGTACCATTTACTTTTTTCCAAGGAGAAACTAGTTATATATTGCTGTCCAAGACAGTATGTATATATATATGAAGAAAAGGAGAAATAACCTTTCATTTGTAAACAAAGAGTAAAAATCATCCCCCAGCTTTATCACTGACAACAGATGAGGGAAATTTAAGTTCTTTAAATTTATTTGCAGCAATACTTAAAAATAGATTTGCAAATTCAGACTGGAAACTCTTGTGTCCTTTTCCAAAGAAAGGAAATACGTTACAATGTGGACAAATCAATGTCAATTGCTCCTTGCCTAGATAAACCATGCTAAACCTCAAGATGCCTTAGGTGAAGATTCAAAATCAGGAAATGAAAAACTGAACAAGAAAATTCTTAGGTCGGACAGGATCAACCTTTTCTTATTCCTTCTCTTTCCTACGGTTAAGTGTATAGGAGGGGATGAAATGTGCTGATGCTGGACTGTATCATTAGTAACAGTCTGCTATTTACAATTTCAGCCTAGAAGCCTTGGAAAGTACTTTATCACTTGATCTACAAACTTGTATTTGTAACTCGTCAGCCTTTCTCCATTTTAAAAGCATTTGTACTGCAACTGCATTGAGAAGCCCTAGAGCAATGTAGTTAAGCTCCGTTGAACTCTGTGGAGGTTTAAAGATAAGGGAGTTATTTTTTTATATAAGGGAGCATTATTTTATTGTTATTATTTCTTTTTTTTCTACTCTTGCAATCAGAACCTAGTGTTGCATAAGTGAGGGCTGCAGAACATTGTGAATACTTGGGGCACTGTAGTCTCAAGAGGATGTTGTCCTTATGGAGGATGTGGCTTTGGTTGCACGTTTCCTGTTTCTTTAAAAACTCACCATTAAAATCCTTCAATGAATGTCATGCATCCCCTGTCTCCTAGTAGCTGGTCATAGGAATGGGACTCTTTATGTGTTGGTGAGTATGAACCGTCAGAGTGAAGGCTTCACTTGGATCAGTGCTCCTTAAAAAGCATTGATGCTGCTCTCTCTTTATAGAGAGCTGAGAAAAATGCAGCAATTTCTGGAAGCTTTTGGAAGGGATTTTTTTTTTTTTTTATCCCCTCCCCCTTCCCCCATAACTGAACCATCTCTTAAGAGGAGGCTCTATCACAAACTGAAAATCTGTCATACGGAATGACAAAATATTGTGTCAGCAAAATGTTTGGTACACACTTCTGTGGGGGATTACAGGCTACCAAAGGGAACAGTTTCTCTAAGAGAAGGGAAATTCCAGAACTGACCTGGTCCATGAGTATTGACTTGATTGACTCTAAAGATGAATTGGAATTCTACTTGGAAGGAAAAGTGAAAAAGGAAAGTGCTGCTTCTACGAAGAAGAGATGGAGATGTCCTGCCCATGGCAGGGGGGTTAAAACTAGATGATCTTTAAGGTCCCTTCCAACCCAAACCATTCTATGATTCTATGCCAGTTCTGGAAATGCAATACAAAAAGCATTAGCTATATTTTTTTTCATTAGGCTGCTTTGTGCATGTTTTTTTGTCAAAATTAAACTGGGTCATTTATCCAGAGGAAAATAATGATCCAAATCATCTCTGAGATCTCCAACAAAGTGCTAATCAGATGTTTAGAGCTTTTCCCTTGGCTAGGCTCTTAGAACACAAGGAGAAGCACCATATCAAAAGGAGTTCTTAGTACAAATGACACATTTAGTTTATTCCCAGTCCTTCAACAGGAATTGAGATCTTAGACTTTTGAAAGTGTGGAATGGACTAATTGGGAGCTTGTGAGAAACCGCTGGTGGGTTCTTCTGAGCTAAGGAACTCTCATTTCAAGAGATTTCCTAAAGAAGAGTAACCACAAAGATAAATTGCAGTGCCAAGGCTTCTCAGCTACCAGGTTCTATGAGGCTTGTGTGGCTGGTGCACATGCCCTTCATATACTCTTCATCAGCCTTGGAGAGATTTACTGACATGCCACCCACAGTGAGAAGACTACATAGAAATGCAATCCCTGGGAGGTAGTGAGTCTCCTTGAAACTGTCCTTCATTCAAGTCAGGCAAAAGCTATGAACAAATGAAAATGTTTGTTTACAAAGTCCCAGACAGCTGACACATAGTTGCATGGATTTATAAGGACCCAAATAACAGGAAAGAATAAAATGGGATCTTATTTCTGTAGCCAGGTCCAAAACCCAGCAAAATCAGTAGGACGTGACATATGGTAGTTTCTTCCCTTAATCTGTGGGGGCCTCAGTGCTTGTGCACATGCAAGGGAAGCGGTTGGACTGAAGAAGTGTGTTAGCTTTTTAAACCTCTCCCCAAACTCTTCTGGAATCGGCACAGCAATGAATTCCATTTTCTTAAGTGTTTGATCCTCAGCCTGTTCAGGAGGTTTTATTTTTCCTGTATTGATAACTAAGTGAATTTCTACCTTTGGAAATGCTGCTACCTTCTTAGTAGAGAAGATGCAGTTTAGATTACATGATAAATCTGATCCATTTCCCACATGGGAAAAGCTAATCCCAATCTCTGTATAAAGCTTTTTACTGTCCTGAACTTCATATTTCATAGCCCCATATAATCAAGAATGATCCTCTGTATCTTGAATTAATTCATGTGAGTAGCTCTGTACTGAACTGCAGAAGTGGCGCTAATCAAATACTTTGGGGTGAGTGATCTTGAAACCTGTCTTTGAGGAATACCATGACAGGACTGTTAACTGCAAGCTTTGTTTTGCCTGTCAGTGATCCAGGCATTTAAAAGTCTCTTCCTGCATTTAGTTGCTGAATTACTACAGGAAAAAAAAAAGATGCATTGTTAATGTTTAGGTCTGCCTTTCACCTGAAAAAGATATTTTCCAGAAAGCAATGTAGAGAAAATATCTCACAGTTAGTTGTATTTGTATTACTCAGTATGTTGAGGAACATACTTCTTCCATTACTTTCATGTATGACCTGTGAAGACTGCCTTTCTCTTTCACATTGCAAAAAAGCCCCTTTCCAGCTAAAGTTTTTTTTTAAAAAATGGTTGTCAAAAAGTCATTGTTGTGTCATTTCTTTGTTTGATGTGAGCTATAAATTGACATTTAAAATAGATCTCCAGGAATTTCTGATGTAGAATGAAATAAATTCAGTCCCTGGGAACAAAAAGGGCTTTCTAAAAGGTGTAGTGAGCAGGTTTCAACCCATTCATTTTTGGCTTCTGTTCTGCTATTGTCTGTTTGGGTGTTTTCCCATTATCCCCCCAGAATCTCTGCTACTACACCTGCCATATAGGCTAGAAGGCAAGCATGGAGCCTTTACCTAATATAGACATTCTCCTTGGAGCCAGTCCCCTGCGAGAACAAAAGCACAGCTTATGCAATCCTGCAGGCCTTTGCTTTGCTATTCGTTATCATTTCAGAGAATGCCTGACAAAAAGGGATTTATCTCTGTAATATTCAAACTCAAAAAGCGGAGTAGACAAAGTCCTTGTTCTGTTTGCTGCAATCAGAGCTGTCATCAAACAAGGGACATTTCCCTTCCTTTTCTTTCTTTTTCCTTCCTTTTTTTTTCCTCTTCTCCTCTCCTTCCCCTTCCCTTTCCTTTTCTTCTTTCCCTTCCTCTTCCCATTGTTTTCATTTCTCATTTTCCTTTGTATTTTTCATCAGAAAGGAGCTGATGACATTATTCATCAACCAGATTCCACTTCAGGGCAGTTACAGCATAACGTTGTGAACCCAAGGTCAGCAAAACTGTAATTCAGATACTACTCTTCATCTTACTGCAAAATTAGGAAGAATTCTTGACAAGGTCTGCACATACACATCATTCCTTCTAAAAAGAAGAAAGTAAATACCCTGCTGGATGAAACACAGCATATCAGTTCTTGCAGAATCCAACTGGCAAAGAACACAGCCCCTTGTTATGCAAAACCCTTGTTTGTAAACAGTGTTCTGCCTTTAAATTGATTTTAATGCTTTGCTTCAGAGAGCTTATACACTTCTATTCCCAACATAAACCCACCACAAGTGCCATCTGGTGGCAGAAGTAAATTAAATCTGCACAAAATGGTTTATGGCATTATGAAGGGGTAAATTTGCTGCGGAAAGCAAAGGGGTTTAACCATGCAACGCTAGTGAGGAGATATGTGCTACTAAGTCTGTGTTAGCACACATGGATCACTCTAGGTTGGAAAAATTCCCACAAAGACAGGGCAACTTGGAGGGAAAATAGAACTTGGTCTGTCACTGGTTGTCATACTGCAATAAATGTCATCTTAGTGCTGATATTAGAGTGTAATAATTCCTTATTTCATCTCAGAAGAAAAAAATAAAAAGAAAAAAACAGATTAAACTTCTTTCAGTTCCTTTCCATGTACCTGAGCTGCATCATTCAGGAATTTTTGCTAATGGACTCCTCATAGCTTTCTTTTAGGGAGAAACTTTTTCCTTATGAAAGGGAGAGCCCAGACTGCTGTGTCGCAACTGCTCAGTTCTGTATACAGCTTGTTTTGGTGTACAGGCCATACTACAGACACCCCAGACCTTTAGGGTTTGTGGCCATAACTGTAAGAGATTTCATGCTTGAGCTCTCATTACTATGGCACTTATGAAAAGGTGAAAAATCCTTTGGGAGAGATGTTTGAGATTTATCCTCTCAAGGTAAATTTAGGACTTTAAGGTTCTCTTGGGGTATTTTGGCCTATCATCTCATAAGTATATGCATAGCTGGAAACAGTTTTCTACAGCGATGGGTATTTTGGCCAGTATCACCCGTATGGATCTTAAACACAGGCTCCGTGTTCTTTTCTTGGTGTGCAAGGAAATGTTCAGACGTGAGGAGACATATGCTGTGTGGCAGCATTACATCTGTTGTGAAATCCTTTTGAGAAGAGAGGACTGGATAATGAGGTGGATTTGCTTTCTATCCTTGTCTCTAGATGTCAGTTCTTGAAGCAGAGTTGCTGACTAAGAAATGGTGCTTGGTGTTAGGTTACAGATCTCAAAAGGAGCTGCTTCAATGCCTATGGAAAGCTCTGTCTGTGCATAAACCCCCATACAAATAACCCCTGCAGAGTATGTAACTTCAGGTCACTAATTATTGCCCCACTGAGAGGATAACCTGATTTTGAATTGGAAAAGTCCTACTCTAGCTGGAAACATTTCAGTCTTAAGACTCACCATTAAGCATATTTCATCATGCAGCTTTTTCCAGGGAAAGTGGCTGCTGATGGTCACACCTTGCTGTGTGCATCTACTGTGTTTCTCTCCCTGCGTTGAATATGGGTGAAAGCCAAGTGGCTGATCCCACTCAACCATTGGTGTTTCCAGTGCTGACTCAACATGTGCAATTTTTTCTGCTATTGTGCCACAACAGAAAGAATCATCCCACCCCATTGACCTGTCAATGCTGTTCACCTCCCTCTCGTTGCTGACTCCTTGAGACAATGTGCAGCTTGTATATGGTGTCTTTCAGCTGTGTGGTGACCCTGTTCCTAGGGCATATTATCTCCTGACTTTCCACAGTGTCATACAAAGCTGCCTGCAAAGTGGCTCAGTATACTTGTGTCTGACTCAAGGACATCAAAGGAGATTTGAGAAAAGTGACCTCCAGCATCTTGTCCAAGACTGAGGGTGCAAAGTATTTCTTACTCTTATGCTTCCTAAGGATTCAAAACAACCAGAAAAGGATTGCTTGTGAACAAGTATGAAGTAAAGGATAAATATCTATGTGAAGGGTCAGAAAGCCATCCTAGATAAAGCTGCTTTCTGTTGCTGAAACAACAGCAAGGGATGAAGTCATCACTAGATGCCAGCAACAATTGCCTGTTACACTGTTCCGTGAATCACCCTTTTGAACACAGCTCACAGTAACCTGTAATTTTCATATGCAGAATGTCCAATTTCAATGCAGTGATAAGTGAGAGGGAGGAAAGTACATTTAGTTGAATCATTCTCATACGTAAGTGTCAACAGGTACTGTCAAGCGAAAAGAACATGAGTCAACCATAAAGCAGTGCTGTTTTTGAGGAGGGTCTTCTTGTATAACAACCCATACAGAAAATATCCAGCAGTTTTCCCAGCTCAACCCACCATTGCTTGGCACCAGTGACTTAGTCAAACACAGCAAACTGTTAGAGGGCAGTCAGGCTGGCAAAGAATCTGCTGAAAGGTACCAGCTCACTGCTAAAAATGCAGTTTGAGTCAGGGAGGGAGTGGAGAGGTGACATGTGGCACTATAATCCATCACACTCTAACTGCTGCATCTAGTAAGCTTTAACATTCTTGATGCCTGGCTACAGCTTCACCGACTCAAATCCTAACGCCATCATTTCTATTGCCATGTAACCTTACAATGTCTAATCACTCCTGGGGGCAGTTGAGGCTGAGGAGAGTGGCGTGGAAGCAGGTTTGGGCATGGTAAAACCGGCTGCGTGCAACCATAGCTCTGAAATGGTGACCCAGGAGCCACCACCGGCACATGGAGCCTTGTTGACTTGGCCACTGAACAAAACAATTCAAGAGACAAGTGACAAGGATTCTGGTCAACTGTGCAGAGTCTAGTTGGAGTCCTGTATCTAGTGGAGTCCTGTATCTAGTGGAGTCCCTCAGCGGTCGGTACCGGGACCAGTACTGTTCAATATATTCATCAACCACCTGGATGAGGGAACAGAGTGCAGTCAGCAAGTTTGCTGACCACACAAAGCTGGGAGGAGTGGCTGACACACCTGAAGGCTGTGCTGCCATTCAGCAAGACCTCGACAGGCTGGAGAGTTGGGCAGGGAGAAATTAATGAAATACAACAAGGCCAAGTGTTGTCACACTTTTTGGATGTGGGGAAGAACAACATCAAGTACCTGTGTAGGTTGGGGACTGACCTGTTGAAAAGCAACGTAGGCGAAAGGGACCTGGGGGTCCTGGTGGACAGGAGGATGACCATGAGCCAGCAATGCACCCTTGTGGCCAAGAAGGCCAATGGCATCCTGGGCTGTATTTGAAGAGGTGTGGTTATTAGGTCCAGAGAGGTTCTCCTCCCCCTCTACTCTGCCCTGGTGAGACCACATCTGGTATACTGTATCCAGTTCTGGGTCCCTCAGTTGAAGAAGAACAGGAAACTGCTTGAGAAAGTCCAGCACAGAGCCTCAAAGATGATTAAGGGAGTGGAACATCTCCCTTATGAGGAAAGGCTGAGGGAGCTGCCTCTCTTTAGCTTGGAGAAGAGGGCACTGAGGTGTGACCTCATTAATGTTTATAAATATGTAAAGGGTGAGTGTCAGGAGGATGGAGCCAGGCTCTTCTCTGTGATGTCCAATGATAGAACAAAGGGTAATGGGTGCAAGCTGGAGCATAGAAGATTCCACAAAAACATAAGGAAAAACTTTTTCACTGTAAGGGTAGCAGAGCACTGGAACAAGCTGCCCAGAGAGGTTGTGGAGTCTCCTTCTCTGGACACATTCAAGATCCACCTGGATGCATTTCTGTGTGACCTGGTCTAGGGGATCCTGCTCTGGCAGAGGGGTTGGACTCAGTGAACTTTCAAGGTCCCTTCCAACCTCTAATATTCTGTCATTCTGTGAAAATGAAGCATTAAAAAGCACTGTTGCACTAATTACTTGGGTGGGCTGAGGAAACATCTGTGAAGACTCCCATTGCTATCTGTACTTCTATGATATGAGCCTGAGTAGAAACATCTGTTGTGCTATGTGAGGAAAAGAGTATCATGGAACAGGAGCTGACAGAGAGCTTTTAATAGCAGAGCTGCACAAATGTCTCTCTGGCAGTCAAAGTAACAAACATGTTTTCCATGCAGGATACCAACAAAATAAAACTACAGTCAATAGCATAGCAAAATACTTTAAAAAATGAACCCAGGTTTGGATTGAAAAATTAAATGAACAATAAAACAAACAAACAAACAAAACCTGGAGGGAACAATTAATTAATCTAATACTTCCATTTCTCCAACATTTTGGTTTTCTACTCTAGTAATAATGAGGAAAAGCAACAGTGTTTTTGTTATATTGTACTGATTTCCTAAGCCTGATTGCTAAGAAAGTCAAGAAGCTGCAGAGGTAACAGGAATACAGGAAAAATGGCACTGACTAATGAGAACACCTACGAACAATAAGCAACAGCAATAATACTGAGGGGTAGAGAGCAGGAAGGGGTGAAATCCCCATGCCAGAGAAAAGAATAGCAATTAGGACAACACAAGGAAATTCCAGCATAGTCCACTGAGGTTTTCTCCAGGAACTTGGAAGTTTTCCCCAGATAGGAACTGGGAGCTTCAGATCTGAAGTCCTATCAGATCCCTGAGGCACAAACCTGTCTTTCTGGAAGAAGAGTCCACTGGCTGCACCATCTCTGTTCGTTTCCCACTCAGACACAAGCACACAATTAGAAATTTTATGTCTCTACCCTGTGCTTGGGAGTTTCTTACAGACAATTGCTGCTGCATTTCTTTAGCAGTAACCACTGAAGCACTGGGGCATGTCTGAGCACACCAAAAGCTGAAGGCTACCTGCACCACAGAGCCTGGGTGAGAACTTGAGCAAACCTGGCACGGAGACATGGGGAAACCCATTCCTGGTGCCTGAGAGAACTAAGGAGCTGTTCTGAGCTCAGCACCTGAGCAAAAATCTCACATTTATTATTGTTTTCCAGCTGTTTTCCAGCTGTCTGCTGTTAGGAGGGACACCGCATCAATTAACTCTGAAGTAGTTCCCTGGGAGTATTTTAGCTACTGAGCAGAACTGTTGATACAGAGAGCTTAACAACCACATCTGTCTGGGTACCTCCAGAGCACATTTAAGACTGATTAAAGTCTATGGATCTAAGTTACTTTCCCTTCTGTTTATCTCCAGTATCCTAAAATCCTCAAACCCTCAGAAAACAACACCGATCTTCACTGTCAAGAAATGGAGCTGTGGTCCTGTAACTCCAGCCCCTGAAGCTGTTGATCCCAAAAAGAGTCAAGGATCTTGTCATGCAGTGACAAGATATGTAGACAACATATACGCTTATATCAGTATTAAAATAAAATACTATCAGTCTTCCTGCTTAACTTCAGGCTGTGATTGTTGCCCTGTAGGCAGCAACTGCCTTTCAACTAATAGTCCAAAGTATAATTTCTCAGTTCTGCTCTATCTTACAAGCTGACTTTACTCCTCTCCTCAATCTGCACTAGATTAATTACTATGTCCAGAGCACGTGTATCTTAAATTAGCTCTTATTTTAAAATAATCTAAGAGCTCTTACACCTTTTTAAAAGCATGCAACCTTAACTTTGTGCAGAATAGTTCCACTACCTGCTGTAAGCAGTAGGTGTCTTAGGGTGGGAGTATGCACTGTTTATGTGTGTTAGGAGGGAAAAAATGCAGGATTCTGAAAGTCATTACAGTATTTATCATATGTATGATACATATGATATGTATGAGTAACTGGGTCTATCTCACCCCTGACACACAAAATCACAGCAAAAGAATTTGTTGCATTGTGCAGTTTGATACAGTAAAGGAAAAAATATTTTCACCTGAACAGCCTTTCTTAGAATTTCAAAAAAATCTTAAACAATCTGTTTTTTTCAGTTGATGTTTTCAAGGGCTCCATTGTGACAGGAAATGCTAATTTTATGAATCGATGCACACAAACATTACTCATGTAATATGCTTTTTAAATGTAATTTAATATAATGGAAATTTCCTAGAAAAGGTAGATATTAATTTGCCAAAAATGATCATAATCCATTTAAATTAAATGAACATTAGTTCATCCATCAACACATGATGCAAACTTCTATTTACCAGACAGACACCATAATTTATTCATTGCAAAGATACTCAGCTGATATAGCACCTCTGTTTCAGGCAGCAGTAATACTGTCAGAGTTAAGGAAATGCCAACAGATTAAAATGTTCTCGTGGTTCATAAAAGAGTTTAGAGGGTGGTTTAACAGCATTATTACAAATGGTGTGGAGCCTGGTGAGTTTGAAGCTTATGCTCTGCATTTAAATTTTTTTTAAAAGATTGTGGCAAACGGACCCACCATTTTTAAAATGTCTGTTTAAGTCAGCTTAAACTACGACTCCCATGAATCATCAGGGACTCTTTCGGAAAACACGAAATCGGAAGACGGAAGC
>JAVSBS010014627.1:6410-21372 GCA_033124195.1 Coracias cyanogaster | reverse complement strand
TTAAAAGGCTGCTGCCAAAACCAACCCGCGTTGCTAAGGGAGTGACATGCACTTGTTCTGCATCCAGTTCAGGAGAAACATCGAAACCTGGCTTTCAGGTTGCTTATATACTCCATTTTCATCTGTCAGCCCAACTTTTATGCTTGGCTTAAATAAAGTAAGATAAATAAAACCACTTTTGAGCTCTACAAATGTGGGAAAAGTTTTCCGTTACACCAAAGAAATTGGATAGATGAGGCATTACTTTATTTCTTTACATTAGAAAACCTTTTATGTACATTTATTTATCCTCTTTTTTTGTTTGTTTGTTTTCTGAGGACTTTTTTCTGCAGTTCTGTAACAACTATCACCACACGGCAAATGAGAAGTGTGTTTTAAGAATACTCTACTGCTCTGTCTTCAGAAGTTTAAAGCTTCTGGGTCATCATAATCATCCCTGTGGCAATTAAAATGCTGAGAACTTAGATACTTGGTTACTTGGCATTTTAAAAACATTGTAGTGTTCTTTTAATTAATTAAAACTGAATTAATTAATTCTTCAACTGATATCATCTTGTTAAAAACCTTCAGCTATCAAGGCAAGAAACTGAGAGAGCACTTGGTGATTCCTGATTCTGAACACCAATAATAAGTGTACACTTTGTGGCCAAAGTGAACAACATGTAGTTTATGGCTTTGACGCAATTTATTTGATGAACGTGTGTAAAATGAGCATTTCCAACACGTGGCAGCTCACAAAAGTCTTTTTTTCACTTGTGCAGAGTAAAAGTTATTTTTTAGAACTCTTAAGGCTGTGTTTTGTAGCCACTCATCAGACGATGTTTGCTATGTAACAATGGAAGGAAGTAAAATTAAAAATGTGTTATCATAAACTGAAAATGTTTTGGAAATTCATGCCAGGTTTCACATGAAGATAAATCATATCCGGACTCTCAAAGCATACATTTTCCACTGACAGGCTACCAGCATCACATGAAATAGGAAAACTACTCAGATCTCTTAAAAGTAACACCACATGTTTAGCCATTCTGTCTCTATAGATTTAGGTCAGCCTTTCCAGGATTTCCAGTTGTAATATGAAGAGGCAAATCAAATCCAACACAGAAAAGCTAATTTACTCTCCAGCAAGACAAGAAACACATAGCATGACACAGGGAAGTCCACTTTTCCTGTTTTTTAAAGAAGAAGATGAAATTTTGCTTTCTTCCCCGTCTTTGGCAGCACCTTTGAATTACTGTATCTGGAGAGGAAGGATGTTCTGACACTCAGGGCGCTTGGGTTCAAGTCCCCACAGCTTCCTGAGCAAAGGAATAAAATTGTTATTTCCTTTCTGGAGTGGGGCACTTGGAGACAAGGAAGTTATAGCTACATAGAGATCATCAGGTAGGGTCAAGTCTTCATGATGTCTCCATGGCTGCTTTAATGTCCAACTGTGTCATGCTCCCTGGTGCACAAGTCTCTGGAGGGCTTCACTTAAAATTTTTTCATAAAAACTATTTAGACAAAGACATGATAAGAATTCTGAAAACACACCAGATCTATGGTCCTATACTTGCTGCGCTGTTCACTGACTGCTGGTCTTGGCTTTCCCCAAAGGTCACTTAAATGTTTTACTGAAAGCAATTTCTATCTGAGTTTCATATTGAACTGCTTGAATATGAATGAACTGTCTTAGTGACTAGCACAACTCTTTGCAGAAATGAAAGCCCAGAAAGCAAGAGAACTTCACTGTTGAGACCAAAAATGGCATTCTTTCAGCTGGAAAACATGAGATTTACTAGAAGAAAAATATTCTGCTTGGAATAAGTACAGTAGGTTTGTAGAACAGTGTCAGATACACTAAAAAAACCACAGTCTGCAAGAAGAAAATCTTGGTAATTTGGTTATTGAACTTGGGAAGTATTTGTTCAGCTGTAACACACTTTTCTAAAAGTAGTATGTAAAAAATAAGACAGAGAGCATGCTGGAAGCTGTGGAAATAGGGATATGTCAGCATTGTGGCTACAGAGCTTCACTCATGTAGAGAAACAGGCTGGAATAAGAGGAGTTTTTAATGGATACAAGCACGGGATCACAGTGTGGTAGTGTCTCCTGGTTCCCAGAGGATGACCAGCTCCTATGGGAGAATAGGCAAATGGGAAGCTTGATCTGTAACTCCCATGAGACTGGACATCTCAGAACTGAAATGTCTAGGGTTAGCTTTTTCATCAAAAATTAATGTTTTAATGACTTCAATAACGATTAAATTCCTAAGAGGAAAGAATCTTTTTTGTCTTTCAAAAAACTGTAAGGTACAAACAAGATGTACTTTTCGCAATATCTATTTCCAAATCTATGAAAGGCTCAAGTACTGCAAAAGTCAATTAAGAAGCATAGTTAACACTTACAGGGGCTGTAAAGGCATTGAAGTAATTTGAATTTCAATCTCACATTTCAGCAAACACATTCAAAAGCTTGGATAGCTACAAAGGAAAAACTCATGGACAAAAGGTGACAAGTTCAGGATAAGTATCATCATTAAATCCCAGCGTGTCACAAATTGACAAGAAAATCCTTGAAAATGCAAGTGAAGGGGAAATAGCTTTCTGTAGCTAGTTTAGTAGTTCAGTAATGTTTTAATAACAAGCTATCAAAACATTTCCTTTATTAAAAAAATCTCAAAAATATGAAGATTCTAGGAAAACTTGGAATAGCTTAGCTGAAACCCCCTGCTTGCTTATGTGCCTAGAGTGGAGTGTTGGGAGGACCGTGTAACACACTGAGACACGTTACAGCTAGAACAGCCCTGTTCTTGCTAGCAGAGATCAGTGGGAGGTTCAGAACCACACAAATTTGCATTGTTGGTTAGAATTAGAACTTGCCATTGTTTCTAAAATACAGTGGAACAATTCAAGTCTAGAGATAAAAATGGCATTTTGCCTGCCAAGAAAGACATGATGTCTAAGGAGTCAGGAAGCAGCAAAGGAATGGCTAAACCATACATAAAATGATTAAAAGTCCCCCATCACACTATAATCATATTCGGCAGCAACATATGTGCAAATATGTGTCCACTGAAACAACAATCACAGGCTTCAGGCTGGATGGATAGATGGCAAATTAATGGGTAAAAGCAAATTAGGCTCCTACCACCTGTAGGGAGGACAGCAAGGACAAGGAGAAATAGGGATTGATGTTCCCAATGTGTTCTTCTGAAATTCTTTCATTGTGACACCTTTACTACTACCACTCTCTCTAAGCTTGCCTCCTCTCTTTCATGTTTGATGAGATATCCCTTATGGTCATGACCCGCACTTACTAGTGCTCTCTGTTGCAGTCATAACTCTTATGGAACAATTATAACTAAAAGAGAATTTGCACCTGAAAACAACAAACAGTATTTTGTGTATGTTCTCTGTGAAGCACAACATATATTCAACATATTTATTACAGAATCCCTGCATGGTGGGGATTGGAAGGGACATCTGGAGATCACCTTGTCCAACCCCTCTGCTAAAGCAAGGTCACGCAGAGCAGGTTGCCCAGGATTGCATCCAGGCAGGTTTGGAGTGTCTCCAGAGACTCTCTGGGCAGCCTGGGCCAGGCTCCATCATCCTCACAGCAAAGAAATTGTCCTGTTGCTGGGCACCACTGACAAAAGTCTGCCCCCAACCTCTTGCGCCTCCCTTTAGCTATTGTTTAGAATTGATCAGATCCCCTCTCAGTCTTCTCCAGTTAAACAGAGAGATCTGTTTATATGCTTCATAGGTAAGATCATGAAAAACTGGTGATTGACTTTTTCAATGCACAAAACCCCTGAAAATGTGTTTATTCATTACTGTACCAGAAACTAATTTGGAAAGGCTTTCAAAATACAAACACACAACCCTTTATTTTGAGCTGTCTCCCCAAACATGTAGCTCTCTAGCACATAAACGCTTGTTGGCATTCAGATTTCCAGATGAAAGGATTACCAACAGGTACTTCAGAAATCCAAGGATACTTTAAACAACTGGAATGCCTTGAAGAAGTAGGAAAGGAAGACCCATTTCATTCCTGGCTTATGAAGGATTAATAAAATCTTGAGCAGTCAAGTGTTGTAGTTAAAAGATCATTTTAACAACTTATCAATGTATTTATAATCACCTGCAATCCTACTCTCATCTGTTACATGCAAGTAGATGTTTTGAATTTGTCATTCAATGATTGAGAATTCTGACATGCTTCATTTCCCTGTCTCAAATTTTTCTGGGAAATTGTGACTTCTTTTACAGAAAGTGGTCTGCAAAAGCTAACTATTTATATACCCAGAGTTTCCACTACTTCCTGAGTAGAGTTTGGAAACTTTTTGTTCTTAAATATAAAGCAGATGCCTTCAGATTTTTACATTTATTTATTACATTATTTAATGAATCATAGGAGAAAAGGGAGAAGAAGCTGGCTCAGAATACATTTTTACTACCAGTTACTTATGTTATCCAACCTTCATTCATGTAAAAATGCCAAGAAAGAAATCCATGTAGTCAAATAACCTTCTCTCACCATTTTGGCTCATCTACCTGCTTTCGCATTTAAGCAGAACTGCCTCAAGAACATATTGATTTAAAAAAACAGTTTGGATTACCCGGAGTGCTCAGCCTGCTGTTACCAATAGTATCATGTTTTTCTATTCATGATTCCTGACCACTTGTGCTATGAGTCCACTATAGTTTGCTTCAGATATTTTGGATCTTAATTCTTCTCTAGAAGAATACAGCAAATCACTAAATTAGGACTTGAAAATAGGCAATAGTGGAAAAAGAAGGGAAGTAGTAGAGTCACTATCCCTGGAGGTGTTCAAAAAATGTATAGATGTGGCACTTCGGGACATGGTCTAGTGGTCACGGTACCATTGGGTTGACAGTTGGACTTGATGATCTTAGAGGTCTTTTCCAACCTTAATGATTCTATGATTCTATAAGTAGAAGTAGATCGTGTTATCAATATATAGCAATGGGATGTGGAGAGTACAGTGTAAAAGCTGCTATAATTATACACTGGTTACAGTTTTTCATCAAACTGGATGCAGAGCAAAAAAATCACCCCACTCAAACTGGGAGCAGGAAGAGCAGAGCAAGTCTCCACATTTTGAGATTTATAGGAGTTAAATTATTCAACAGTCCTCTCTTTCTACAAATTTCTATAATGGATCGTGACATAGCCTGCATGATCCATACTAAAGGTCATAGTAGCACACGAACCAACTCCCTTTGGTAAAAATGTCCAAGTGTAACTATCCACAACTTCTAGGACTGAAACCTTAATTCTCTACTCCTTGTGTGCCAAACACTCACAGAGCATTCATCAGAAGCATGTACAGGAATAGTGCCATATTTTTATGACACAGGGTAATAAAGAACAAAGAAAGTAACCTTGGCAGATCATAGTAAAAGTGATGGTGCCCCATGGAGAACAGGAAACAGACTAGGAGAGGGTTTGGTTTAATCAGGATGTGAAGAACTTTGTTTCTGACGCCATTAACCTTTGCACTTTTTTATGGCCTCTGGTGGTGAAAGCCTGTTAAATTAATATCTTGTTTAAATTTTAAATTCCTTTATATAGCTGAAATTATTAAATGCAATACAGTTTAACATAAAGCACTTGACTGGAAAGTCTATGTACAATCAAATCTGCAGTTACACTGTTATGCTCCTACTTCATACAATAAAAACTCCAAAGAGAGGAGGGAACTTTCCTTTTCCTCTATTTAATAGCATAAAATAATTCAGCTATCTTCCATTTCCTACCTAATAATTGATGGTCAATGAATTCATGCCTATACATCCTGAACACAAACCCATTCCTATGCTCTTACTAAAATAAAGTATTTTAATATCTTAAATATCTTTAAAAGGTATTGTGCTATGGAATTGCAACAACTATGGCTTGTTGTTATGTGTAAGTGGATTAATTTAAAGGCATTTTGGTCTCTTGTTTCGATCCTGTTCCACAAGGCAATATGCAATTACACAGCTCCTCTAGATCTAGGTTCCTCATAATTCTTGTCAAGGTTCAGCTTTTTCCATCCCCATGAAAAGTCCAAAGAGAATGACAGCTTCTCTAGAACAAAAAGCCTTTGGTCTAGACAAAAAAAAACCCCAGCATTTAGGCTTAATTTAAATGCATAATTCCAAGAATATGATCCTCAAACTTTGTCTCACCCAGGCAACTATTATTTTGCTTTCTGACAGTAACATTCTGTCAAAATTCTGCCTCCACTGCAGACCCAGAAATATCATATTTTGACAGTACTGTACAACTCAAAGATCTACTGCACAACTTGCAAAACCCAAGTATTGCATTATATTCGACAGCTGTTTAAGCAGTCCTTGAAGCAGGGAGCAGAATCCAAATCACTGGCCTTCATCTCTACTCACCGTTCATTAAATGACATCCAGAATGATGCCTACAGTTTGGGGCTTCACAATACAGGAAAGACATTCAAAATGGGAGTGTGTTAAGCAGGGGGCCAACCACTATAGTTGGGAGCTGAAGCACTTTCCCCCCTAATAAGAGGCTGCAAGGACTTGGTCAATCCGAAGGAGAAAATATTTGGGGAACTTAAGAGCAGCTTTCCAATACCTGTTAGGAGGTTATCAAGAAGATGGAGCCAGACTCTTCACAGCAGTGCACAGTGGGAAGACAAGAGGCAATGGGCATAAGCTAAAGCAAGAGAGGCTCAGAAAAAGCTTTATCACCACAAGGAAAATCAAGGATTGTATGGGTTTATCCAGAAAGGTTATACTGTCTCTGCTTTGGACTAGATGGTCTCCTGAGGTCCCTTTCAGCCTGAATTTTTCTGTCTATTTCCTATCTGTCTACTGCCTCTTGTGCTATCATCAGGCCTCTTCCTCTTTGAAAGGGAACCTGTAAAACCTGGATGGACAGAAAATTTTGACACTAAATCCTAGTGATAGGCAAGATTTGACACCATTACCATGTCCTGTTCTTTAGCTGAGACATCTCCTGCTCACCATACTGTTCACTGTGAGGTTCAGTTGCCCCCATACCAAAACCAGAACCGCTAACATTTTGGTTTGTGGAGCCAAATGGGAATTTGGCAGTGAACTGCTGAGTATCACAATGCTCGGATCCACTTGGAGCTCCAGTTGTTATTTACAGTGTTTTATTTGGAAAACCAGTTCTCCCCTGACACCACTCCCTCAAAGCGAGAAATGACCTCAGTGCAATGGAGGCTGGTTACAGGCATTGTAACTGCTGCAAAAATAAGATTTGAAAGACAAAGCAACATTGTTTGAAATCCCCATTTCATACCTTGCACTCCTGCAGTCCCCTGATGGAGTGCTATATTGAAACTATGAACAATCCAAAAAATCCTTGAAGCAGTAGTGCTTGGAGAAGCAATTGTCAATAAAGCTCTGAAATTCAAACTATTCCTGCAATTTGACTCCCAAAACACTAAGTCTCTGTCTACCCTGCTACAACTTCCACAAAGGGCTATACAGATATTCTATATATAGTATATATTGAATATATATTTTCCTCTATAGTACTTCAATATTTACCTAAAATCTGAACTAGTATCAGCACACAAAGCTGTTTCAAAGCAGACTAGTTTTACTTTCAGAGAAGCAGTGTGAAAAAACAGAGGCAAACCCTCTGGAATGGAGAGTTTTCTTCTTGGCCTACAGTAATAGGAAGGTGCTGAATCATTCTGTGGTTTAAAACCTCACTTTGAAGCAAGCCAAGGAGCATAAAGATAGAATCATAGAATCATTTAGGTTGGAACAGACCTTTAAGATCATCCAGTCCAACCATTTCCCTACTCTACCAAGTCTGATGCTACACCATGTCCCTCAGCACCGCACCTACATGGCTTTTAAACACTTCCAGGGGGTGATTCAACCACTGCCCTGGGCAGCCTGGGGCAGCCTGGTCCAGGGCCTGACAAACCTAAAATGGCACATTTAAAATGCAGATTTAGAAGTGCATCCTACATTAAGACATTTTTTTTCTCATTGTCCTTGGCCCAACTTCATCTCCTGTCCCTGTCATACCTCCAGTCTCATGAGCTCTCCTGCAGGGCAGCCAGATTTCCTCTGCACTGTGGGCAGGTTTTGTTAGGCCTGAGTGAAGGGATTCCTTTGAAGGAAGATTTGGCCTAGCAAGTGTGCAGCACAGAGCACATCTCAGGGAACTGAGAAGAACAGGTTCCACACTGAATGCTCATGAGATGGAGGATTTGGGGCCAGCTTCCCAGTTTGTAGAATGCTTTGTATCTTTTCTACGTAAGGCATGACTATACTGAAATCTGGTGTTTAGAATAATCTCCAGAACTCCAGTGTATTTTTAATACAATACAAAAGATAGCTGAAAATGAGCTTAGCGCAGCACTTGCAGGGAAAAAAAAAAAACAAAACCAAGACAAAACCAAACCAGGAACTGGCATAATTTCAGCTTTCTGTCTTGGCTTTTCCCAGTATGGAAGAAGTGTGGACAGCTGCCAGTTCTCCCAGCAGAGAACAACGTATGAACAGTTCTGAACTCTTCATTACCAGCAGACTTTTGTCATGGTAGCAAAGTTCCCAAACTGCAAATCAGGTGTCACAGTCACAGACACAAAAACCCGGACTCAAGAGCTGTTAAAATTTCAGTCTCTGTTTTGTCCTCATTTTTACAATTTGTTCCGACATATTCAAGGTGCTTTTTGGCAAGTGACAGGTGTTTGTGCCTGACTTCTATTCCCTGGAGCAACTACAAATGAGCAGCTCAAGACAGGAACTATAGTTTTAGAATACTCAGTATAGCAGGTAGAATATTTATAGCTGATACCATCATTTTCAAGTATCCCTAGACCTTCTGATGTTAGCAGGACTGCAGAGCAGGTCAGAAGGGCTGTATGCTCTGCTTCCCTGTAACACAGACTTCTCTGTTCTTCTTTGGAATAGGAATCTTTTCTTCAATTTGCTTCTGAAGGCTCAATGCCTAAAGAAGACTTTGAGTGTCTCACGGTAAACTTATTTTATTAAAACCTCTACCAAAACTCTCATTTGAAGGCAAAACAATTTAACACCTTTCTTGGTCTCTAGTTCTGCTTACAGCAGTTGGAAAGAATCTTGCTTGTCACCTTGATTTCACTGTCCTGACCCTACACACACTGAAGTTGGCTCTCCAGGATTGTATATTTCTGATACGAACAAGTCATTTGAAAAAACCTGACCTGTGGCTCAAGATCCTGTTTGGTGCTTTTGGAAAGCATATCTTCTAGTCTCCTACACTACATGGAGTAGGGATGGCAGGAGAACACCACCAGGCTGGGGACTGCAGCCCCAGGCTTCCCAGGTCAGATGCAGTCACTGTCATTAAACAAAAAAAAAACAAACAACCACCCCAAAGCAATAAAAAAATTATTTTGCTGCAGCATTCAAAGATACTACTGAGCCCTGCTTATGTGCTCTGCTCTTTCCTTAGCACTGATTTCTCCCAACAGATTGGAAGATACACCCATCTGCGTACTGAATATTCATTCAAACTGCTGACAATGGTGGATTTGCTGGAAAAAGTGAGCCAGGGAGTCTCTGAAGCTGAGGCATATCCTACATTTTGCCAGCTCTCTCTACTCCACAGGCACTGAGTGCCAGATGGAGAGTCATTAAAAGCTGTGGAGATGTGATGTCTGAGATCCTCGCAGCTGCCTGCTCCCTGAATGTGAATCGGCAATTTTCATTAAGGAGGATTCTCACAGCCAGAATGGATTTCCCTCCCTCTCAATACTATTTGTCCTAACTGGTGCATTGAAAAATTACATATAAATTCCTTTTAGCTATTTATTTCACTGTAAGTTGTTTGATGTGCAAAAGAACAGTGCTGTCATTTTTTATATTCTTGATGTTCTCTGATAGGCTGCTATCAAGGCAAGCCACACATTTCAAAAGATACAGTGCTGGTTTGATCTCCTTACAGGGTTTATCGTTAGGAAGGTGAGGTTAGTAAGGAACTTCCACAATTCTGACACATACACACAAGTTAATCAAAACCAAAGAATACAACACTTACACCCAAAATCAAAACATAGGAAATATAAGCCCCCACAAAACTACGTTAAGGAAATGTCCGGGTAAACATCTGCGAAGGTGCATGGACAGGATTATACTTTCATTTAAAATAACTACAAGTGAATCAATGAAAACATTTCCATTGATTTCAGTGAGAACTGAATTAGAACTCCAGCAGCTTTAGACAAGACTATGGCTAATTCAGGCAGTTGGTTAACGTTGTGTGCTGAAGCATGTAGAAACACACATCACAAAAATATTATTATTACATCATAGTATGGTTTGGGTTGGAAGGGACCTTCAGGATCATCTAGTTCCAAGCCCCCTGACATGGGCAGGGACACCTCCCAGTAGACCAGGTTGCTCAAAGCCCCATCCAACTGGGCCTTGAACACTTTCAGCGATGGAGCATCCACAGCTTCCCTGGGCAACCAGTGCCAGTGTCTCACCACCCTCAGAGTGGAGAATTTCTTTCTAAATTCTAATGTAAATCTCTCCTCTTCCAGTTTGAAGCCATTACTCCCCATCCTATCACCACAAGCCCTCATGAAAAGTCCCTCCTCAGCTTTCTTGTGGGCCCCTTTCACATACTGGAAGGCCACAATAAGGTCTCCCTGGAGCCTTCTCTACTCCACGTTGAACAACCCCAACTCTCTAGCCTGTCCTCATGGCAGAGGGGTTCCAGCCTTCAGATCATCTTCATGGCCCTCCTCTGGACTCTCTCCAACAGGTCCATGTCTCTCTTGTGCTGAGGACTCCAGAGCTGGACCCAGCACTGCAGGGTGGTTGTACAAGAGCAGAGCAGAGGGGCAGGATTCCTTCCCATGACCTGCTGCCCATGCTGCTGGCCATGAAGCCCAGGACATGGTTGAGGCTTTCTGGGCTGCACTGGCACATTGCTGGCTCATGTTGACCTTTTAATCAGCCAGCACCCCCCGGTCTTTCTCCTCAGGACTGCTCTCAATCTATATGAATATAAGTATATGAAATATATATTATTATATGATCAATATCAGGGTGCTTATCAGAACACAAACACCACATCTAGCTCATAGAAAAACTGGTTTATTCTACTTCTAGAGGGCACGGTGAGCAATTAATTGCAGCTCTTAGATTTTCTAAGTTTCACCTGTAAAAAGAAATTCCAGGCCCTTGGTTCCAAAGCTCACAAACACTGCTCTAAAAACAGAAGGAGAAGAGCCATGGAAGTTTAATAATTTATATTAAATGCCTCAGTGTATGACCAGTGTTTATGCTTACTGTACCTGAAAGAAGGAGGCATTCAGGATTTTCACACAGTCACTGGGATTTTTATGTGACAAGTCAAGGCACTGCTGTTAAAGAAATGTCAATGATGTGCTGGTATTAAGTACAATAGTCACACAAATCCTTCCTCAAAATGTAATTAAAATATAACATATAAATAGAGCCCTTGTGCAATAAACACCACCTGATTCTTTCATAGTGCTCTTCACCAGGTTTCAAAGCATTTAGAAGAGTACATGAAGCCTCGCTAAGGGTGCTGGCACTATGTGGGCTCAGTATTTGCACTCCAGATGCATCTGCAGAGTCTGAACTTCCACTAACCTTAAAAAAGACACAATACACTGATTATCTGAATAATTCTAAAGTTCAAAGAACAACAAATACCAATTCATCTTACTAGCTTTCTAAATACCTTGTAATTAGGATGATTTGTTCCTTGCATGTTTGTAGAGCTGATCTGAACGCTAATCAGGGAGAGGCCAGGGCAAATTTCTGCGTCATACGCCGGGCTGATTAACACAAACACCAGGTTTTGCTGGCAGGGGCCATGCCACGGCAATACCCAAGGCTGCCTTTCAGTGGTGACTGTCAATCTGTGTTTGAATGGCATGCAGGGAAATGTCCTCATTTCAGATAACTTACCAAAAAGCTGAAGCAAGTTTAACCCAGAGGGCTTGTACGTTTGCCAGCAGAGCTAAAAAAGCACCGAGTTAAATTGCAGTTCAACAACTCTGCAGGTAATATTATTTACCAAGTAGTAATTTGGTTGCTATCTTGCAACCCAACTCAATGTGGGGGACAGGAAATATCTTCTTGTGATTGCCAAAAGCTTGTGCCACCTGCAGAGAAGTTCTCTCTAGCCATTATTCAAATGATGCCTGCAAATAACCCTGGTTAATCCTAATTCTTTCCTTTCTCCAGTGAGGACCCCAGCCTCATATGGTAGAACAGGACAGACTCATTGGATATCTCTGCCTAAGATTCTGTTGCACTACCTCCATTGACAGGTACAGGGATTTAACTCTTCAGTTGCTATCATGTAGTCTCACAGTTCACCAGTTTGCCAAATCCACTAAACAATAATGCCATGACTTCAAGAATACATGGCCAGTATTCCTACGGTCTAAGATTTACTTCTAAAAACCCTTCTGGAAATGGGATATTTAACTATTTAATATCTCAGGGTCAGAGCATTTATTTTGCTACACCTCTCATAAACCACTCCAGAATTTGCTAATTTTTTTTTTTTAATTGTCTTCCTGTTACCAGTTCTTCACAATGCTTAGTTTGTGAGATTCCAACCTGAAAGTTTTATCATGGATTTAAAATGAGCCCTGCTTTTACCCTTTTTTAAGATTATTTTATCTGGGCACATGTATTTACAACATCCATGTGGGAAGCAATTAACTTCCGCCAGTGTCTTTTTCAGCAGCTCTCCCCACTGCTGGAATTATTTTCAAGGTTAACAGAGATAATTCAACAACACAAAAACAACCATCCAGGTTAGAACTGTTCACAGTGTTTGCAGAGGAAAGTCAGGCTTTAGAGCTTTGAGTTTACTCACGATTTTCCAGTGTCCTCTGCTGCCTGCAGATTGCTCTATGTGACAGAGATTTACTGAGGAAGATAACAAGAAGTCTCATGTGTCACACTTGATGCATGTGTGCTGCACAATCAGACATCCAGGTTTCTGTTTGGGATTTATCAGCCAGAATTATGAGTTCCAAGGATATATACTTATGTCACCTTGGGTCAGATCCCGGTGTCCCACAGGCACATCTGTACCAGTCACTGGAATATAATGCTGACATTCAGGCTGATAAATTCATGTGGGCCAGTGTAGCCCAATACCGACTCACCTTTCCACAACATCATGTGCATGAAAGTATCATGTGGAGGTGACGCTGCTCTTTGTAGGAGGGACATTTAATCAAGCAGCTCTCATTTCTCTTTTGGCAGGTAGTTCAGATGGAATATCAGGAACTACACATTTACCCTGTTCTGGGAATAATTTTTCATTTCCATTCAAGTTAACCTCCATGAGAATTTTACTGAATGATAGCTAACATAGAATAATTGCTGTCTTTCTCAGCAGTAAACTCCGAGCCTAATGTCTGTAACCCTTCCTCCTACTCCTTCCCACTGTCCCCTCCGTTCTGATGGGAAAGGCAGGCACTTCTAGTATCAGCCTGTGCACTTAACATGCAAAACAGGCTGTACGTACAGTCATCCTGAGTACTACATTTTAAATAGCAGTAAATAGTTTACCCATATCTCTTTGTTTTAATAAGCCAAACCGGGGAAAACACTCCAAATTACATCCTCATTAGATTTATTAAGAGCATTAAACCCAGCCCACCAGACACTTTGGGAGTCATTTTAATTTTTTTTCTCCTCTCTAGGCAGATGCTTTACTCTGAAGACAATGCTGCTGAAATCTTTACATTGTTACCAGTCCAAGATTTTTCTGTGTTTTGTTTTGTTTTTTTTTTTATACTGCTCTAGTGTTCTTTCTTCCAAATGGGAAAAAGAAATCCACAGACAAAACACGAAAATACCCACGCATCACCCTTTCTAGATCACAGCAACAGTGAATTGATGTTAGGTCAAAGAACTGTTATGTAACTAGTGCTTGTTTTGATTTTCTGGGCCATACAGTGGCCTGCAGTAATCTCCATCTGGAAGGCTCCTCGCTCTCCCAACGTGTGTACAGCCAGCCACACATATGCACTGCAAAATGCAGGATGGTGCCCACAACAGTATTAAACTGGGAGGGAATACTCTCGCAAAGAGTCTGCGCTAGCATCTTTACCTTCTAGATGGCATCTTCCAGGGCCGTTAAAGAAACATCACCAGCAGCGAGCCCTTGCATATGATGTTTGAGCCCAAGAAACTGCCACAGACCCACTTTGCAGCTCCCTGCCAACTTTAAGAACTTCCCACCACCTCATAACCAAGTGACTCCCACCACCTCATAACCCACCACTTCATCAACTATCTACAGCAAAAATAAAATGATAAAAAGACTACCATCATTTAAATAAATTATTTTACTGCCTAAATCTAGCAGCAGAAATACTATGTGTTTGATAATGACTTACTACATGGTTAGCTAGTAATGGTTGGACACAATGATCTAAAAGGTCTTTTCCAACCTAAACAATTCTAAGATTCTACACACTAAGCTTTGAGTAGCTCCTCTGATTACTTCAATATATTTCTTTATTCTTGTCTTGTTAAAATTGCCTAGATTTTAAAGAATAATAATATTAAATTTTGTTGTGCTTTTTCCCTGTTGTCCACCAGATAGTGATTTTCTGCTGGATTAAACATCTCAAAATCTTTCAGGAATACATACATAGTAACTAATTATTTGGAAAAAAAAAAACCTTTGTTGTTTGGGCTTTGAACATAGCAGGAGGATTTTGAATTACAGACTAAAAAATTAAGCAGTTAAATAATTTCCACATGGATCTCTTTCTCTTCTCAAAGCCCTGATCTAGTATATATCAGCTCAAAAGTTTATGCATTTGAGTAGAATAACTTTAAATGGAACTAATTAACTGGGCACAATTTTAGATATGTATTTAAGTTCTCTGATGAATCAAGTGCAATATTTCTGGTTTCTTTCTTCATCCATACCCCCCCCCTCCCCCGCCCCC
>JAVSBS010014625.1:58683-139706 GCA_033124195.1 Coracias cyanogaster | reverse complement strand
AGAGATGCTGGGAGAAAGGCTGGACTTGATGACCCTGGAGGTCCTTTCCAACCATAATGATTCTGTGATTCTGTGATCCATTAACATGTGAAACTTAAATTTAATGCCAGTGTCAAGTCAGGCACTTGGTAGCGAGGTAGAAACCCTGGAGATTTTAAGCCTCTCTCTTCCACGCTATCCTGCTCCAGGGAGGGGAGAGGAAAGAGCTGCTCCTTTGGCACCTTGCAGCTTTCCTGTGTCCCCCATCTCTCCTTCCCGGCCACCTCCTGTAAATCAGTGTGCTTTTCCCCGGCGGAAAAGGGAGGAAGGTGCGAGAACGCTCCCGTGGCCGGGGAAACTGAGGCACCCCGCGTTGCTGGGGGCGGCGGGGAGGGAGCCGGGCTTGCGGGATGCGGGTCTGTCGCCAACCGCATCTCCTACCGCCAGCAAAGCGTCTCTCGGGGGAGATGGCCCTCAATAGCCCCGCCGTAAAAAAAAAAAAAAACAACCAAACCCAACCATATTTTATCGTTGCTCTTGTGCTTCTGTGCATCCCACCGTGAGGGGGTCCCAGCGGTCCCCTGGAATACAGGGAATTGTGAGGAGGAACACCACCGGCCACCAGACCAATCCTCTCCCTCTACCTTCCCGCTAGTACCTCCCCCTCCTTCGGCCTTTTTTTTTTTTTTTTTTCCCTCTCCTCAATAGCAGCCCTGGCTCAAAATCTCAGGTTACTCCGTTAGAGAGTTCCCAGCCCTTGTCTCTGCCTCCAGCTCCTCCAGCGCCGGCCGGGGCGGCCCGTCCGGACAGAGCGCTGCGCTGCCGGGGGCTGCAGGACGTGCCCCAACAGATGGTTGGGGTTAGTGCGTGTCACCAGAGTCGAGCGGGGGTCGGGGGAGCGCGGCAGCCTCGCTGGAGCTGTGTGGTCCTCCCCGGGGCTGAGCTGCGAGCCCGAGAAGAGCTGCCTGGCTTTGGGGGAGAAGAGGGAGGAATCGCTTCCAGCCGCTCCGAGCGGGGAAAAAAATAAACCCCCACATTTTGTGCAGGTAAAGTGGAAGGCGCCTCGTGCCTCTCTCGGTCTCTGTCCCCCCCGTCTCCCTGCCGGCTTGCAGAGGAATGCCGGCGCTGCACACTTGTCAGAGCCAGCTGCTGCCGCCTCCGCCGCTACCGGGCTCTGCCCAGCGCGGCTCCGGGGCCGTCCCGGGGAGCGGAGCCGCTCCGGGGGGTGGCTGCGAGCTGCCGGGCTCCGCTCCCGCACCGGGCACCGGGCGAGCCTCCGCCGCCCCGAGCCGGCGGCTGCGGAGGGGATGCCCGGGGCTCCGCCGGCTGCCGGCCCCAGCCCGCCCCGGGGGCGCGGCGGGGAGGTTCGACGGGTCCCCAGCCCCGGCTGGGGGCTGCCGGTGGGCGAGCTGGGTCGGCGGGCACCCGGGAGAGGCGGAGGGTCTGCTGCCCCGGCGGGTCGGGCGGAGAAAGTTTTCACAAAGTCCTTGGGAACCGAGGAGCATCCCTGTGCAGGGGTTCGCCGGTTCCGTCTGAAGTGCTAAAGGAAGCCAAAGTTCTTGGGTGGAAGAAGGAAGAAGGGCAGAAATGTAATTGGAAATGGGGGGTGGAAGTGCTCTGCCGTCATTTAATTCCGCTGTTAAATCGGCGGCATGGGAAGCCCAGCTAATTAGCCAAGGAGTCAGAAATGTTGTCACGAATTATCCTGTGTCACAGCAAATCCCTCTGTTCATATTGTTTTACTCTAGGTGAAGACACTAGAGAAAGTGTTATTTCCCTTTACTGAAGTAAAAAACGTACTGTGTGTGTATATGCGGCGTCTGCCTGTGCAGAGTAACAAAACGACTCGTTTCTTTCGCGCTAGAACAGGTCTTTGCGCTAACTCTCACATACCTGTGGTGCTTATGAATTATTGGCCTTCTGCTTGTGAAAGAAACCTAACGCTGTCCTCACCACTTAGAGGTGAGATGTTCTGCAAATAATACTGTAAATAATGTGTTCTGAAGTAAGACCTGTTCAGTAGGCTGAGCAAGAGGATTTATGGCTGGTGCTTTGTGATTTTGGCGTTCGACTCTGTAGCAATGCCCATAAACCCACGTTTCAGGTTGCACATATATTTTTGCCTCAAACCAACTTTTTTGTGAACTTCTCTTTTTTTTTTTTTTTTTGAGCAGGCCATTTGGCCCCTTTACAGGTTGTTCTCAGCTTCTATTTGCAAACACACTCATAGGTAAGAATGTGTCCTCAGAAGAGACCCACAGCAATTTGACAGAACTAGCTAAATCCCTGATGTGACAGGGTGGCCAGCCCAGGACCTCTGCGAATAAATCTGACCCGTTTGATTTTTTTCCTCTCAGCCCACTCCGTTCTCATTGCGAAAAGTGATGGAAACTTTTGCCAGCTTAAAAATGAGAAAGAAACCCTAAAGCACCCCTCGCTGTGGCTCTGTCAAAGCCTCCTGTGCTGGGTTTCTGCCCTCTGCTCTTCCCGGGTGTCCTGGGGAAGCCCCACCAGCTCTGGTGCGCAGAGCCTGGGTGTCCCAGCACGGCCGAGGAGCTGCGCTGGGACTTGCACGGTCGCTGCTGTCCCAGCCCTGCTGAAATGCAACCCTCTCTGCGGGTGTTGTCAGATCACAGATCCGATGATCTATAAGAAAACTTTCTTTTTTTTGAGACAGAGCATCACTAACTGCACATGCCCAGCTTATTATTGTTTTACTAGAAAAAAAACCCCCAAGTTTCTCTAGCACTGCCAGAAAATCTTGCTGAGAAGCTAGGAACAGCAAATCGTGTTTTTCCTTCCTTTATAATGATGGGGCTGTTTAAAAGACAATGCCCACAGGGCAGTCCAGCTTCTTGTCAAAACGTAATCTACTGTTCCAGATGGTAAACATTCAAAGACATATTTATGGTGACTTCTACATACCTTCCTTTGACACTGGCTTTTTTTTTCTCTGAGAGCACTTGTGCTGGGTACACACATGAAGTTCCCATTACCATCCCAGCAGCTGTAAAAGTGTTCAGAGCTCGCAAAGATGTTCCTCGCAGTGAGATAAAAATAATCTGAGGAAAAGATCTGAGACCAGTGCAGCCTCAGTAGATCCATGATACGCTCAAGGTAAAAAATTCCAGAGGTACGAAAAGGTCCATAAACTGCTGCGTGAAAGCTGTAGCACATTTTTGTTGCGGCCAATTCATCTTTGCTTGATGCGGAATGCTGAACATACCGGGCATGTCTGTACTATCACTGTGTTCGCGATGGGAGGGAATCTGCTCTGTGCAAGAGCTGGTGGGTTTCTTTTCCCCCAGCTACTGAGGACTAGGTGGGATGCTGATTGTCTTCAAAGAATTGTTTTCAAACTGTCATTTTTTTTTTTTTTTCCCTCCCCTTCACTGCTCCAAGCAGCGAGACAGAGCCCAGGAAAATGTTTTCCAGCCAGAATGTGTTCTGCCCTGAGTTGTCTTAATTGTGTGTCAGTTCATTGCTTGTCAGGGGCTTCCACTTCTTAGCACTTTATAATCGAGGTGGGTGAGTTTGTTCCATCATAATGTGCAACTTCAATTTCTGCTGCTTGGCATCTCCTTGGCCTTTCATTGATTTTTTTTTTTTTTTTTTTTTTCTTCCATTTCAGAGAGGGGAAAAATAATTATGATCGGTGTAATTTCACACTGAAACAAAAAAAACAACCCATCTTGGTGAATTTCCAAATGGTGGGTAAATACATCTTCAAAAAGTAGGCTAAAGGAGAGGTCACTAGGGGAAAAAAATGCACATAAGGATCCTGAAGCATCCTAGAGATGGGAAGTGTGAAAGTTACTGTAGCAGCACCCATTCCAGTCAGGAACTGATGAAAATGGTTTATTAAAAAATGTTGTGATGCTGGGGACAGCATTTCCAAATGTGGAAGCCATTAGAAAACCCACGCTCAGCTGAAGTTAGACAGCTATGGAAAAAAAAAATAATATTTTGAAAGGTTTGTGAATTCTGTTCTGGCTGCATCGCGTTGCTGCAGACTGTTTTGACAGTTTGCAGTTTATTATCTAGCTCTAACTGACACGCGGTGCTCGATGTCTGCGTGTGTTCACGCGGGCTCAGGAGGTCCAGCCCTGGGTAACAGCAGGACTCACCCAGCGAGGCTGGACGCTTGTCGCAGATGTCACGGGAGCCGTGGGCTCCATGATTTCCTCAGCTTTAGAAAGGGCTTTGGGGGATTTGTGTTTGAGTGGGAAGGCGGCAGGCTGATGGGAGAACAATTGAGAAAGCTCCTTTCTGAGTGCCCTGAGAGCTGCAGTGCTCAACAGAGAGCGGGGTCCCGTGACAGCTCTGTGGTGACACAGAAAGAATCCAATTAGTGGCCGCTCCTGCTGCTGATACGAGATCTCTCCTAAAAAATTTCCACCATTGCTACCCTCATTGTAATCCCATCCACGATGCTGATGATGGTCAAGAGTGTGTTTTCAGGACGCCTGTTTAAATTTTAACTGCTGTCCTAGGAGATTTGGAGGGTGCGGAATAAGGAGGCACCCAAGGGCGCAGCTCGCGAGGGAGCTACGTGACACACGTGTCACCCGGAGGTTGTCTTTCTCACACTAGCTTGTTCCACCACAGGTGGAGCTCGCTGTAAGGGGGCTACAGATGGAGTAGGGGGGCTGTATGTACACAGTGAGTGAATCCATGGAGCTGCAGCTGCCCCTGCGCTGCAGTTACCTGTAGACCTCGTCCCTGCGCAGCCACGCGTATGGACAGGAGCGGGAGGCGACACCATCCCCTTTGCTGCACCCCAGTAGAAACAGCAAGTCTGGCTGCTCCTCCCTTTAACAAGACCTAAATGGTGCCTCTGCTTTCCCAGCTGGACCAGCAACAAAATATTCCCTCCCAAACCCTCCTCTTTTTTTTTGTTTTGCTTTGTCTTTTACTTTTCTTGCTCCAACACTGACTTGTAAAATCAGAGCACGTTAACTCCCCGTGTTCCTACCAAGCAGTGCACGTTCAACACTGGCTTGTGCTTGTAGAGGACGCTGTGGAGTGGAAAGACTTGAAGATCTTTACTGGTGTCACCTCGGAAGGCAACACAGTAATATATGAATTGCCAAAGACTATGCTTTTTAGCTGAATCATTTTAGCACACTTCAGTTCTGTCAGTAGAGTCCTTTTGAGAGGCCCTGCAAGACCTTTGCTGTAGCATCCCTTGTTCATGTTCAAAATTCATTGTTAACTGGTGAGATTAATTCATTTTTACTGTTTGATGTCTTAAGGCTTTTCATTTTCTGAGAAAAGAGTACTTGTTTCATCTTCTGGTTTATGTGTTGTACACAGCAGGCTCGGTGTCAGGCATTTCCCAGAACTTTAATTCCTGCTTCTGGGATCTGCTTGAAAGGTTTGGTGAGCCTCCGTTACTGTGCTCTACTCATCTCTGAGGCTTCACAGCCCTAACCATGACCAGTGATGTGGTCACTGTGAAACATTTTTGTAGTGGTTGACCTTTTCACCCAAGGCTTTGTCATGACTTCCTTAAAATGTTGCTTTGAGTTATTTTATAGCAAAAATTAACTTGCAACTGCTGTTGGCTGTAATTCCACACCTTGCGATTTTTATAGGTCCCTGCAACGTTGATAATATTGCTGGAACTTGAAACAAAAATAAGTTTTCCTCAGTTTTATCACAGGCTGGCATGACCCCCACAACCATATTCTGGAAGATTTCTAGGGGTGGTACCGTGCGATGGACATCCAGGCTGTTCTGTGTATCAATGCTGGATTATCCACAAAGTATTTCATGGAGTTTCTAAATCGAAGCAAACCACTGAAAGTCAATAATTATGTGCTAAAAAACTCACCCCTCTGCTGATGCTGCCTGAGTGTAATTATGGCACCGCGTGTTGCCGCTTCTCTGTGATGTGCCTCTAACCCATCTTAGCGAGGCGAGGAGCTGCTCCACAGCAGCTGTATTTTTGTGGTGCTTCACAGGAGGTGAACTCTGTTTGGAAAGCCCACAGAGAAGATGGGAAAGCTTTTGGCACTGGAGGTCTGGAGAATAAATGTAACAGGGAGCTGAACATAGGGATTGTTTTTCTCAAAAGCATCCATAAAACCAGAGTCGTGGTCTGTTCCAGTATTGTAATTGCGATGTGCCAAGATGTTCGTTATTCTAGCATGTGCGCTGTTTTGTCTGTTTTCACTTAAAACCAGAAAAATGTGTTACCAAGCCCGTGAATGTCTGCAGAACTGCCAACTCTCCTAACTCTTTATCGGTAGTCTCATGATATTTAGCCTCCTTTTGTAAAGCCTCAAGTGTGAGTGTCAAGATATGACGTGAGAAGTTCAGATCTTTCCTCTCTGTTTTGTTGTTTTTTTTTTTAAACCTAATCCTCGTGGTTGCTGGGGGAACTGACTTGCAAGCAGCTCCAGAAATGTGAGGAAGACTAATGGAAACCCTTGATCTCAGTATGTAAATACGCACAGAGTTTGGGAATAAGGTGGATTTGTGTACGTCAAGCCTGGCAATTAAAAAAAAAACCTTTTTTTTATTTTCTGTGAGGTTTAACCTAATAAGCCCTCCCTGAAATTTCAGTCATAAAACAATAGAATCCCAGATTGGAAGGAACTTCAAGGGTCACCTGGTCCGACCTTTCTTGGCAAAAACCTGGTCTAGACAAGCTGCCTGAGCACCCTGAATCGCTGAATTTTAAATTGTCCACTGCTGGGGACTCCGCTTCCCTGGGGAGATGATTCCAAAGTGTTGCAGTTAGTATTGGGTCCTAACACAGGGCAGAGCAGGTCTCCAAAAATGCTTCACCCACCCCTATCTTCCAGACACCTTGCTGAGTCAATCTCATGAAATGAGAAGCTCATGTCTCAGCCCTTATCTTTAAAGCTCTGTGTGAGCCACTCTTACTGTTTGAAGATCTTCGCCCTGCTTCACCACGAACCATCGGCATCTACACTTAATAAGAACATTGTTACTGAACAATGGAGGGTGGAAATTCAGGTGGGCAATAAACTGCTGTGCTGACACTGTAGATAGAGGCATCAGAAAGGAGTCTGAGTGAATAGGTGACTTCCAAACCAGGCAGAGTAGGGTCTGTCATAGCTGGTAGATGTCCCAAAGGGATGTAGATCAGTCCTGGTGAGTGGAGATGGGGAAGAACTGCATTCTCTGCCTCTCTCAGTGGCATTTCAGCATGCTTCTTGCAGGTATCGGTTGATCCATCCATGTATTAGCCTGCTCAAAGGTGCACTTCTCTTTCCAAGATAAATCCTCAGCGTGGTACTGCACAATCCCACCCTTCTAAGGCATTTACCATCTATAATTCTACTGTCCAATACCTATGGTTGCTGTAATGGACGTGGGGGTGGTTGTGTCAAAGAGGAGCTAATCTGTTTTATCAGCAGTTTGGAAATGACATACCTGGAGACTTTCATTTTGGTTTTTAGCTTTTTTGTAGAGCTGGAAGAAAATTCTTTAATAAGCCCCACGTAAAACAAAAATCTTCTACTTTGGTAAAGCCACGTATGCCCTGGGACTGTTCAGCTTAAAGTATGTGTGCATGGGGTGGGAGGTTACCTTGGACACCACGTGTTATATAACTTGCAAAGGCTAAAGGTATTATTTCCTTTTTGCTCTTTCTTATGTGCCCTTCATATTTTCCCCTCGTTTTGTATACAGTACACAAACTGTTTTCCATTTACACTTTTATCTTTTGCTTTTCCTACTTTAAGTTGTTCAATGTGTTCAATGCTGTCAGGAAACTGCTTTAGAGAAGAGTCTGGAGTGATGTGGAACAGTCTTAATGAAAGCCAAAAGAATGTGGACTTGATGTTTTTCACAGGAAGTTTTGTTCTGTTCCATCCCGTGCCCCGCTTAAACACATTGGCCTTTTTTGACCTTTTCCTTGTTGAAGGTTAAGTGGGAAATATCTTTCCAGCTTAACCAGAAAGACTGTCCATAGCTCATGTTTACCTTTCCTGTGATGGGCATTTGTCTTTCCTGAACCAAAATCCTCAAACTGGATTTTCAGAGAGAAATTAATTCTCGTAGCAATGATGATGAAGCGCCAAGCCTTTCTCTCTCGTGCCCCTAGCTCTGCTTGGATAGTGGTGATTTTGCCAGAGGCTACCAAACCTCAGGAGCAAATCTCAGTGTGGTTAATGAGTTCCTCCCGAGCATCATCTTTATTGGCATTGAGGACCAATGTAAAGAGTTCCTGCATTTGCAATTTATGAACATTGATTGGATCACTTCTGCAAAAACCTATAAATGCTGCCATGTTTTCCATCTCTATCTGGGCATCCTTGGTGCCTAATGTAACAGAGGCAGCAGAAGTCAGAATGCTGTCAGCTAGTGAGGGGGCTACTGCCTGTCCTCGGGGTGCGGGCATCAAAGAACTTTGGCAGTCTGTCTGTAAAAGAGCTTCAGAGAAAGCAGGAGTCATGTGCTCAGGACACCGTTGCTTTTAAAGGGAAGGCTGTTGTGTTCTCTTGTTGTCCTCTCAGAGGAGAAGAGCCCAGTCTGAGTTCCTTGCTGCTCTGGCAATGCTGCCTTCATAGAAACATAGAATGGTTTGGGTTGGAAGGGACCTTAAAGATCATCTATTTCCAACCTGACTGCTATGGGCAGGGACACCAGGGACAACAGAGCTGAAATTTGTGAACTGGAAACAAAGCCATCCTAGTTTAATGATTGTTCTGGGTAACTTCAGTCACCTTGGCTGACTTCTACCCAAGTTTGCTCATACCTGCCCTCTTAAAAAGCTCCCTGTTTTCAGAGCTTTGGAGTTTTGTGAATGGCAGTGAATGTTCAATTCATACCGATCCAAGCATTTCATCAGGAACACATCACCTTCCCCGCCTCTGGTAGTCTTCTAGGAAACATAATTTTCATTTATCCTGTCATAGTTTGGGGGCAAAATATCTGAACATATCTGAAGTTTTAGTGAGAAGGTTGTTGGGCATGTAAGAAAGGAGGTAAACTTCTGACTCGTACATCATGAAAGTGATGTGACCACCTGCACTGTTCAACCAGCTCTTGAATATTTAGATGGAAATATAAATTGACATTCCTGAAGTTATGTGCACATCTGAGCTGTCTTATTTCCTCATGCTCTGAAGCTCTGACAAAGAGAAAGGAACTTTTGTGGATTTTTATAGGGTTGTGGTAAAAGGGAAAATTTGTTTCAGATACTTGTTTATAAGGTTTAGCATTGAAAATAATCGACCCAAACTTCGATAACGCTTGTCAAAACCTAGTTACTGTCCTGCTGTTTCTGACCTTTTCAGTGGATTGAGTTGCTATCAAGCATGGTCTGATTCAGTTTTTATCCGCCCTTCTTCGCTGCCCATCATCTTGTAACTTCTCAGAGGTAACCTGTATGTGACAGCAGTCACCTCTTTGACACAAACATATTCCAACTGATTACTAAAGCAGTGTTCCTTAAGGATAATGGTGTAATAGATGCAAATGTATCCCACAATTCCTTTAACCTCAGTAAATATAGTGCAAATGTTTAGTGTCTATTGTGGTAACATAAAGCAGAAGTCTTAATTAGTCTAAACAAAACAAGTACATAGGAGGGTTTTTAAGTGTGTTTCCAATTTCAGAAAAAAATTCTTACAGATTTGCCTTTTTTTTTTCCTCCCCACATCTTGAATCAGACATGAGCGTGTCTGTGGGTGTGCTTTCCCCAAAGCACTGAGGAGACTGTTGTGTGAGAATTCTTTTTCATTCTCAGTCATGCTGATATTTGGTCACATTTCAATCCAGCAGAAGAAGAAAAAGAAGGTAGGGGGAATTGAAAGCACATCAGAAGTGCTTCAATGAATTCAAACTTCAATGGTGCTGCAACCCTCGACAGAAGGCAGAGCTCAGTTGTGTCTATGGAATGGTTCCACATTTCTCAAAAAAAAAAAAAAATTAAAACAAGTAATGACATTAGCAAGATAAAACAAAAGATTTATTACTTATAATTATTTTCATTTCTTTTTCAAGTCAACTTGGACATTCTCAAAATCAGAGAGGCCAAGGTTCCAGCCAGTGTTCTGCCGCGCATCCTTCCTTGTCCTCACATGTTTCACTTTCCTAAATTGCCCCTTAAATATTTAAATTAAGATCATCTTACTTTTTGATTCATTGGTTGTAGTGACATTGTTCTTTATGTTCAGGTGGTGACAGGGAGCACTCAGGTTTCAAGTCACTGTGATTTTAAGTGCTGGAATCTAGGCAAAGCCTGCTTTATTGAACCCCTGAGTGATATTTTTGTTGGTGGTTTTTTTTTGTCTGAAGCAACCTCTTCTGTAGTTTGTTTCTTGCTAAACAAGAGGCTTTATTTGGCTGCTGAAAAAAACAAACCTGCCAGAACAGTAAGGCAAAGGGAGATGCTGATGTTTTATCAACTAAGAGCACACGCTTAACTGGGGGCTCATTAACCCTCATCAAGTCACATCTAAGAAACTTTCTGCTCCACCTCCCCCTTCAAGTATTTTGAGTATCAGTGAACATTTTAGGTCTGTTTTGGGGCTGATCTAGCCTCCCAAACACCTAAACTGAGATAGATATCCTTTTAAATGCAAATTATTTGTTTTCTTCTCCCACAATCGCACAGCAGAGACACAGCAATACGTTATGCCCTGAGGAGGTATAACAGCTTGCATAAAAGTAGTTTTTTGAGGAATAATTGCCTCTCAGGTTCAGTTTATTTCAGGAAGATTCCACCACCTTTTTGCTGTTTCTAGGATCAGTCATATTTGCCTTCACTTTCCTAAGTGATAAATTCCACTGTAATACTGATAATGGGAATATCCCCCAAGCCTCTACATCTATTTGGTACTGGTACACTTGCCAAAGCAAACCTTTTCGTTAAATCAAAGTAGGAAAAATTGCAAGTTAAATGCAAAGTGGCTTGCTATGTTGGAAATGAATTGAATCTTCTATTTTAGGGTATTTATTTTATTTTTATTGCCTACTACTTTGGCTTTATTGTATTTTTACTTCACGTTACTGAATGGTCAGATTTTTAGTTTGGCTTTCTACCTGTATTTTAGGAAGCAGGATTTGCCCTTGGCTCTTTTGAGGTGTGAGAGTTGTCCTGTTCTGTTGCTAGCTGGGAACCAAACTGGAATCCTACAGCCAGTGCCTTTCTACAACATGGTGAAATAGATGCATGCACCAGCCTAACACAGTTTTCCCAATGGAGGATCAAACACGATGGCAATTTTTCAGTCTTATCCCCCAAAATCATGATGAAAAATTAAATGAGCAGAGTCTGTCTCGGGAAAAAAAAAATGTATAGAGATTAGTTTTATTGAATTTAAGGGTTTTGCTTGTGACTGTTAAAAGCAGTGTTTCACACTTCAAAGAGGTGACACCAAGAAGTTTTCTTCTGCGGTGTTTCACCCAGAAATGGGAGGCAGGGGTCACTTCGTGACGGGTGCTGAATGTCCAGTATATTGATGATGGAAGCTCTTTCAGCAAGGAATCTTTAGTGATAAGCAATAGAAGCCCTTTAGAAATTAGTTGGCTGGAATAAAGTTGTTTCTGGGTGAAACGGGAAGCTGTTGCATAAGGACAATCTTTACGCAGCGTTGGCCTGAGGAAGTCACAGCCACATCTCTGGTGGAGTCTGTGGGAAGCCGTGGGTCTGGTATTTCCCTGTTTTCTGAAAGACCTCCCTTCTGGCTTGAAAACAAGTGTGTAAATTCAGGGCTGACTCGGAGTGAAACATGCACAACTCTCCCTGGGGTCTTCCTTGGAGGCTTTGTGGCTGCGTTTCTTCTATGAGACTAAGTAAGATCACTGCAGCCCCAGGACACGGTAAGCACGTGTGTCAGAATGATTTGGGAAGCTTTATCCAGCAGTATGTCCCAGGTGCAGAACAAGTCCTGCACGTACTAAACCTTCCTGTGTTTTATCGGTTATCCATGCTATCCAGGATGGATTTCTCTCTCACATACACCTACGTTCCCCCAGAACACCCCGTCCACACACCTGCTGTTCAAGGCAGAAGGGTTGATGCCGCTCTCGCCCTCAAGCCCTTCTCATCGTGGGACGCAGTGACATCTCCATCTGTACCACCGGTTGGAAGTGAGCTGCAGCGAGGCTCCTGGCTAAGGCTGTATTTAGCGTTTAGGTAGCAAATGGTGTGCAGAAACCTGAAGAAGAAAAATGAAAATGCTCCTGCTGTTTCTTTAAACACAGCAGCTTTGAAAGTAAACAGAGAGTCCATTTTCCATAGAATAAAATTATGGCATAACGTTCTCTCTAATGTTAAGTGAAAATGAACTCATTTGTGTACCTACTGGAAAGTATTGGGTTTTCAGACACTTGTGAATGTGGAAAACAGGCATCTGGAAACTCTGACAATGGTAGCTGCCATCTCCATATCTGTTTTTTTCTGCTCTATAAGGGACCAGTTCAATGCCAACTAAGGTAAATGGGAAGATTCCTGTTGATTCCAGTACTGTTGGACTTGTTCTTCTGTAGATCTTCCAATGGCTGATTTCATCATTGCTCTGCTTCATCCTCTGATATTTTTTCTCTTTTGTATGTGTAGATAAAGAGGTTCCTAAAGCAAATATTTCCCCCCAGCTGGTACTGTTAGGTGATTCTTGATTTTTGTCTTATCACATGTACTTGAAACTAGCATCTCCCGTGCAGTGGTGAGCAAGAAAGAAAAGATTAAAAAATCATGGATCTCTTGCAACGTAAGGAGATATTTTTAAAAGGGTGGGGGGAAGAGGTTTTGTATCCACATGCAGTCAGCTCGTATATTGTGAACAGGAATGATGTGAGGATTGTTTTTTAAGCATCTTCCCTCTGTTTAATTTGCTCTTCTAACCATTGTATTCTTCATTAGCTTGTTTTCATCTTGATAATTTGTTTTATTTTCTTCGCTGTTGCATTTTTGGCTATTAGAAAGCACTTTCCTTCCAAAAGTTCTTTGCCTGATTTGTTTCCCATAACAACAAAAATAATAGGGGGGAAAAAATACACTTTTAAATAGCAATTTAAGGGCCAAAATTAATCCTTTGGTACTTAGTGCAGTCAACCTTCCAGTGGGATTTGCACTCACGTTACTGAGGCCTCATGCATCAGAGCCCACCCCTGCACATAACTATGAGTAACAGTAATAAAACATAGTAAGACTTCATTTCTGTTTCAAAATTGAGGGAATAAGATGATGAATTATCTTCTAGTGTTTGGATACCTCCTCCTCCTTCACATCCTCTCGTACCTCAGCCGATGGCTAATCTTTCATTGCATCACGTGCTTGGGGCTTGCTCTAGCTAATAAAGGGAGTGGGAAAACCATGTCAGTGGCTTCTTGGCCTTTCATTACATCACAGATTTTGCTGGGGGGAAAAAAAATTGCTGTAAGGCCACTGTGCATTCAAGCAGCTCCTGTGGGAAGGGCCCTGGTGCACTCACCCATCCCCAGTGCTGGTCACCCAGGAGTGATTGCATGCAGAAGGTCAGCAGGGTGTTGCTGGCTCCTATGATGCTATCGGAAGAGCATCGATGTGGCTATGGGGACAGAGAAGTCGTGCTGAGTGTGATTAACTATGAGAGTGCTTTTTTAAATTCCAACCTCTTGGCCCAAGCACTTTATGTGCCTGAGAGAGCTGGGGGCATCCAGAGAGCAAGCCAAGGCTTCATTAGTTGCCCATAACTAAATGTGACATTAATGGTGAGCAAAAAGCTTCAATGGTAGCAAGCAAGAATGACAAAGAAACCCTTCAGCCGGATTATCCCAGCTATTACAACACTGCTAAAAAATTAGAAACTGAGCAATAAAAAATACATTATTAAAAACTGGAGAGACCAATCCCTCAAAAAGAACGAAACCCGCATCTTAGGTGATACAGTAATGACATTACTTTTTCACTTCTCAAATGATTTCATACCTGTTTTTTTGTTGTACGTTCAGACTGTCCAATCTAGATCCTGGGCTTAAGTTTTCAAGGTGAAATCCCAGAAGATCTGTTGGTTTTCATGGCCAGCACCATCTTGAAAACCAAACAGCCCATTGGTTTGGTGTTTGATGTGTTGGGAAGCAGACTTAACTCTGTGCCTGGAAGCTAAGTCTTGCTGGATTTTTGCTTTGCACCCACGGAAGCAGCTTTAGAGAGCTGCTGCCCTCTGTAGATACCACATGCTATCGGTATAACCTTCTCGGGAAAAGAATTGAAGAAGAAAGAGCATTGTTGATAAGTGAAGAAAATTGCAGCAGCAATGTATTTTGCTGTAACCCTTCCCTGCTGAAATTAGAGGCAATGGTCACAGTGAGGCTTATGACAGCTCAAAAAACCATTCCTCTGTGCAACATCTTACGGTGCTGGGATATATTCCTAGAAATAATGTATAGATAAATGCAAGTGATTTGTTTTTTTTTCTTTAAAACATTGGTAAATTTATTGCTTGGAAATTGCTATAACTTTCAATTGGTTTATTTATTACAGGAAAAAAAAGACTGAGCTGAGGAAGAGTGGAAAAATAATGACAATATTTCTTTCCTGCATAAGAAAAAGGTAAGATTTAGAGGACTGTAATATTGCAAGTGCTTATTTATAGCATAATAATAACTATGAGGTAATTTAAGTTCACAAATACTGGCAGCTTTTTATTTAAGCTTATTCAGACCTTCATAGTCTTGGCTGCCTAAAAGCTGGTGATCTAAAATTCATAATCCTTTCTGATAGACTGAGACAAGTCCACTGCCCAGCACAGTATCTGCCACTGTATTGACCTGTTCTGCACTAGAGAAGCAAAAGTCACATCTAATTTTGCAGCAGCATATGAGGGGCGTGTGTATTTCAGGTTCCTTGATTTACGCTGTCTCCAGCTTGGGTTTGTTCTTTCCTTTTTTTTTTTTTTTTTCCCCTCCAGTCCATTCCTTGGAAGCTATAATTGCTCCATTTTTTTCCTGGGATTTCTTTTTTGGTCTCGGGTACCCAGCTGTGCATGAAATAATGCTCCCCATATGTGTTCATTGTTCCCGTTGCTGGTGTCTGTGCAAGTCACCAGAGTTTTCCTAATAAGGTTGGGTTTGACCTTTCAGAAGTTCTCAAATGAAGAATCTAACTGTGTTCATTATTCTCAAGACAGATAGTCTGCCTTGCTGCTGCCCTTATAGAACAGCTGTAAGAAACAGCAAACACGCTTGTTCCGTGCCCAAAGTCCAGCCCCAGCGCTGTTCAAGAGTGCATAGGCGTTAGGCGTAGGCTTTGGCCAGCCCTTCCCAGAAGGGTGGTGCGCCAGATGGAGAGAGATCCCAAAGAAGGGGAGCAGACAGGCTGACACAGAAAGAGACCACAACAGAGGAGACCAAAGCCTGGAGAGAGGCACTTCTGACTGATGATAGGCTGGAAAACCCTGTTGGGTGGTTTCGGCATCCTCAAGTCCAAGACAAGGGTTTCATAATGTATGTGCTGGGGTGGTGGTCCTGAGTTCTGCTCCTTTCTTGTGACAGCACTGGCACAGGGAGCTGGGGACAGAGCTCACCCATCTGAAAACAAACCTGCTGGCTGGTTTCCTGGTAGGTTTTGGGCTGGCAGGGTTAAGGCTTGGCCAGATTAGTTCTTTCACTTGGCTCCCCTCAACCCCAGGAGCATGTTCACTGGCACGCCCTGGAGAGATGCGCCACCAGAACAGGGGGGAAGGTGATGTCTCTCTTCTCAGAAGCCAGCCCAGGCTAAGCCATGTGAAACTACAGCTCACATCAACAAAATGTTTCCTGTGTTTGTGGAAATAAACAAAACAGACGTTTTTTGTTTTCTTTTCTTCTGTCAGTGAAATTTTCTCCTCATTGGAGTCACCGATGAAATCTTGCATCTCAGTAGTAGCTCAGGTCAGAGAGGAGAAAGTAGACACAAAGGAATTAGCTTTTGTCAAAGGAAGACGATGTGAGAAACTTAGATTAATATAATAGATACTGGTGGTTACATTTCAGTTGCCTAAAGACAATGGACTCATTTATGCCAATTTATGCATAATTTCAGTGTTACCTCATTTGAGGAAAGAACAAATAAATGACTGAAAATTCTGAAAGCCAAGACAAATCTCTCCAAAACTGAAAATTCTATTAAAATATTAGAAATATTCTCAGAAAATATCCTGACAAGTGACAGTATTCAGTGATGGACATTAGGTACTGGAACCATCCACTGGAATCTGAGTCTGGAGATGTAAACATTTGGTTAGCCAAGGAGTAAGACTACACTGAACTTGAAGATACATTTCTGTTAAGTTTGTATTCCTGCAGGGAATACAGAAGGAAAGCAATTTCATTTGATTTTGACAGCTAAATAAAATATAGCTTTTATCTTTTGTACAGTTATTTTACAATAGTAGAAATTATTCTATTTCTTTTTTATTTTTCTCACATAGAAGAGTATCTGCCATAAATTTTCTCAGCTGTATTAAGTCACTGAAAAAGCAGGTGCACGTTGATAGGTACTTTAATAATGTACAAATAATCTGAAAACACATTAAATAATGTATGCTCTCTAATGTTTCAGTTGTTTTAACTATGGCAGTTTGCTGACCTGTGAGCAAGGTACTGAGACATGGGGGAAACCTGGTAGTGCAGAGAGACTCAGCAAAGGGGAATAAGTTTAGTTTTGCAAATAAATTCTAGATCCAGTATGAACAGAGCTTGTGTCACAACTGAAATACGCGATTCCTAGCAGCTATAAGTATTAATATGTTTTCCCTTTTTTGCAGGTTTTCCCTGTAAGAAATTCACCAAGGAAGACGTGGAGACTTCGGCCCAATGCTATGAAAATTAACCAAGTCACATTCACTGCAGGAAGTCTTCAGAGGTACAAAAATAAAATGCTTATTCAGTAATTAATTAAACCAAACAAGCCATCAGCGTGTGCTACGTAGCCGAAGTACTATGTCAGGTCAATAATTAAGCTGTAGTAAATCTTCTGGAGGTTCTGTCCTGCCAGACTTTAAAGGCTCAAGGCTAACTCAAGGACCCTTAACATTTTAGTGAGCCGGTAAATGATTGCATGGATAGCTACTCGACGCAAAGTCTGCTACTATTAACTTTCTATTTTTTAGGACATCCAGAAATTGTATGCTTTGTGGTGGTTGAATAATATCCTGTGAACAAGACCTATGACTTTCTTGAGTCTATGAAAGGAATACTTTATAGGCATGAGTTATGTCAAGATAAAATTGCACTTTTCTTGCGGGGAAAGACCTACCAAAAGCAAAAAGCGATGGTTTGGCATTTTCCCTGGTTTCTGTGAACGTGACTGCTATGAAGAGCAGAAGCTGGTCGCGCTGTGTGGCTCTGACACAGTAATTCCAACAGCTCCATGCTAGTTCTGTGCTTTTGAGGCCTGGCTGACTTTGAGGTGGAATTAGGAGGTCTTGTGTGGTCGCCTTGTGATGTGGGAATTATGGCACTAGGCTGAGTATCAAATCGTACGTCTCGACTTAATAAACAAAAATATAAAGCTACGTGACAGAGCAGGAAGCCTGGAATGCTCTGAGATTCATTTTTTCCCTCATCTGTATTATTTTCTGTCACCTCATTTACATAAAATATTTCTGGTTAAACGATTTGCAAATGCGTGTGCTTTAATAGCAGGTATATGTGTGGTGGAGGTGAGTCTGGTTTAAAATTCAGACATTACTGGCGATAAAAGGCAGCTGGTGCACATCAGGTTTATTTCGTGTGCGAGCCTTTGTGGGGAACTTTGTTTGGAACCAGTTACTATTTGACATGTTAGCTCACAGTTTATTTAAATTACCAGATCTTCAGATAATGTTTCATAACAATTGGAGTGAATATAAGATTATTCAGTCTGCTTTATTTTCCCTCCAGAGGGGTGGCTGAGTACTGGTTCCATGTAAAGCACATACCGTTTGTTTGCATGCCGCACATCGGGATATCCAGGCTGTCCTATGCCATCAACCTAGTCGTCATCACCAGTTCCATCCCAATGTTCTCTCCCAACTTTATCTACATTTTTACTAGGTTTATCTATAGGTGTGTCTATGTTTTTCTTAGGTTGCTCTTAAAGAGGTTAACCAGAGTAGGGCCAATAAAAATGCATGCCTTGGATTTCCACAGGAGTGGAAGTTATGAAATAATATGGTTTAGATGAGTGATCTTGCTTTTGTTGAAGGGAATGAATTGGATTATTATTTGCAACACCTTCTGGTTCTAGTCAAAGAAATAAGGGATTATGTTGGTGATGTTCTTAGCCTATCAAAGGCAGGAAGCACAAATAACCTTATGAAGGACTTTATATGTTGGAGGATTTCCAAGCAATTTTTGCAGATCCAAAGGTTAATTTAAAAAAAAATAAAAATAAAGCTTGGGCCTTGTTTATATAACCTGAAACTTTAAAGGGTCACTCTTCATTGGCTACACCATGGGGTGTTTTAGAGAGATTTCACAAGTAAAATTTCTAAACATACTTTTTCTCTGCAGATTTAGGGCCACAGTATCTCATACAATGAAACTATAACTGTGAAGTATGCATAAATGTAATTCATTTTTGTCAGCATTAGGAATGCCTTCAGAATATTTATTATGAAAAAAAGCTCTTATCATTTGCACCATGGATAAAACAGCTCGAAAGTTCCAAGAAAAATGAAAAGGCAGCTTTTTGACCTAAAGCTTAAAAATCATGTCTCTTATGTATATAATCTATTAATGACACTCTCAGTGCAAAGACTTTCCTGGCACATTATCCGCTGACATTCCAAAAGCCAACTTCAGTTAATTAAGTCAAATACAACTTAACCTTCAGGGTCAGGATTTCTAGAAATCCAGTTTCATTACTGAACACACACATATTCCCGTCCCAGTTCTAAACAGGCTTTTGGATCCCAGTTTCTTTTTGGGAAGTGTAAGAGCTGAAGAAGCCCATTTTACCTCATCTGTAATGAGCATGGTCTTGAAAGAAGAACTGGAGGGGTTTGCATTCTGGAATTTCACTCCAGGTTACAGGACTTTGGAGAGTGAATCTGCATGAGGGATTGGTAGGTCAAGAGTACTGGGCTGGTCAGTGGTTTCTCCAAGCAAGAGACCTGGGTTGATGGTCGGGTCTCACGGAATAACTCAGAAAATCCCCACAAGGCAGTAGGTAGAATCATAGAATGGTTTGGTTGGAAGAGACCTTTAAGATTGAGTCCAGCTGTTAACCCAGCACTGCCAGGGCACCAGTAAACCACGTCCCTCAGCACCAGATGGTTGGGAGGAGGCTGGGTAGCTGAGGAACAGAGACATGCAGCAAGCGCCGGGAGAACTTTTTTGCAGGCGACTACACCACCCTTCATTTCACTGTTTGCACAGCAAGGACATAGTGGTCTGTCAGCAAAAGGTGTTGCTGAGCCTCCTGCTAGAAAGGTGCACAGTGTAACCATGATCTTTTTGTAGGGTTCCTCTTGCTGTGCTGTGATATTTCATTGTTATTAGTTGCCTACACGGGATACAGTCAAGTCATGCTGAATCTGTTCTTCTAGCCAGGATCTTGTCAAGCATTTTCATCTCCTTGTCTGGAGCCTTTTTCTTTCTCTCCTGCTAAAAGGTCACAAGGAAATACCCACCAAAAATAGGGAAGCCCTGTGGGAAAAAACCTCCAACACAGAGGTACGTCTCTGTGCTGCATACACATACATGTTCCGACACACCTGCAGAGATGATCTGCTAAGGAGCACGTGCTGAACTCCGCGCTTCTGCACCCCTTCCAAGTGACCTCTGCCATCAGTGACCTTAGCTCTATCGCATGAGTATACTCTGCTTTTGGAAACAAAACCGGTGCATTCTTGACTCTTTTTTCCTCTCATGCTGTCAGGTTCCTCGGTTTGGAAAAGAGGATTACATAGAAGGTGACTATTAGCTGAAAGATAAAGAGTTTTCCCCATAAATGCGTTTGGGTAAATGGCTGTTAATTACAATAGATACAGCAGATAGAATGAGATATTCCAAGGAGACAGAACTTTGCCCCTTCATTCCCTCTCTTCTGTGACTTTCTTGCCCACAGCACACTTCTGATCTGACCGGGTGAGCAAGTGCCCTTTCCATTTGGTTTTCTTTTCCATCGCCCTCTCACACACAAACCTTTTCCGTATTTTTCTACAGACACTGTTGATTAAGATCCAGTGGGAGTTTTTACAGCCTGTCAATGCAGTAGAAAGTCTGTGATCTTGGAGGTTTTCCCTTCAGAAGCTGTGAAAGTGAAGATCCTGGGATTCATTTTTAGTATATCCATAACCTACCACATGTCACTCGCACAAAGCAACAGGCGCTTGTCTGCCTTTGTGGCTGCTCATCCCTATTAAATTAGTTCACACCAGTAGAGCTCCAAAGGGCAAGTCTGAGCTTTTTCTCCTTCGTTTTCTCCCACTACTCAGTGGAAGGGGTTCTCAGCTGCTGATTAGGTTGCTTCAGTGGTTTTCTTCCCAGCGTGTTTCTCTGCACTGCGTGCCTTAATGAGGAGCCGGTGGCCAGCAGCTTGGTGGGCAGGGTGCTGAGGGTGTGCTCAGGGGAAGAGAGAGGGACAAGAGAAACACAGGCCCAGAAAAATTCCTTCCCAGCCTGTGCCAGCCAAAGGCTGGAACTTTTGTGTAAGCCATACTCTTAAGATTTCAGGAGCAAGCTTTCAAAACGCCCATCTTTGGGAAGTATTTGTGAACCTTTTCCCACATTTAGGTGGGTTTTTTTTTCCTGTAGGAGCCAAGTCCCTCCCTATCCAGCATCCATTGTATTGCCATGCCTTAGTTGAGAATTGTTGTGGAAGGGCTTCAAAATAAGACATGCATAGTCTGATAAAAATACACCTAATATGTAGCAGAGGGGCAGAATTCCCTCCATTGACCTGCTGGTCACACTTCTTTTGATGCAGCCCGGGATGTGACTGGCTTCTGGGCAGTGAGCACACGTTGCCAGCTCAGGTTGGGCTTTTCATCACCCAGCACCCCCAAGTCCTTCTCTGCAGGGCTGCTCTCAATCTGTTCTCTGCCCAGCCTGTATTTGTGCTTGGGATTGCTCCAGCCCATGTGCTGAACCTTGCGCTTGGCCTTGTTGAACCTCATGAGGTTTGCACAGGAAATATATTGCATGATATGGTGTCAGGGAATGGGAGAAAAGAATACTAGAAAGAAAACTCTTTTCTGGCTTTATGAATTAAGACCAGGATGACAAAAGGAAACAGCAAAAGCAAACCTCTACAAACAGACAGTGCTGCCTAATGTGACATCAGTGGCGAGATAACAGCAATAGTAAAACTGTGAATGCTTTTTGAGTGAAGTATATGGATAACATCAACATTTCTTCACAGAGGACTTTTTTGGTCATGTAGAAAAAAAAAAAGACATATCTGAAACTTCTTAAATCTAGATGCAGTGAGCAAAGCACTTGGCTGTGTGTTTATATCTGTGTATGTGCCATTGACATGGCAATGGAGTAGCTTACTGACTCGGGGCCAAGAGGCACTGATGGGAAAAATTCCCAGTGTTTGTGTGCTGTGCACATTTTTAGACATCTAAGACAATGTGTCTTTGCTCATTATTGTCTCAAGTTGTAATCATTTTCCCTCCCACCTCCTCAATCTCCTCTCAGGAGGAAAAAGAAAATGACCTAGTATTATCTGTGTCACATGAAGGCCTGGTAGGTTTTGGTCTTGACAAGCAAGCAGATGATGTACTAGTGAGGTGCAGGCTCTCACCTAAAGAAATGTTGAGAGTGAGGATATTACTTCTGGGGAAGAATTCAACCATGTTTCACACTTTATTTCTCATGTGGAAGAAAAATGCGTGGGTTTCCAGCCAAGTTTGCAGTTTTTAATATAGAGAATCATTTAGGATGGAAGAGATCTTTAAGACCGAGTCCAACTGTTCCCCCAGCACCACCAGGGCACCACTAAACCATGTCCCTCAGCACCACATCTCCATGGCTTTGAAACCCCTTTAGGGATGGGGTCTCCACCACTGCCCTGGGCAGCCTGGGCCAGCCCTTGACAACCCTTTTGGGGAAGAAACTGTTCCTCATGTCTGACCTGGTGCAACTTGAGGCCATTTCTTCTTGTCCTGTTGCTTGTTACCTGGGAGAAGAGCCTGACCCCCACCTGGCCCCAGTCTCTTCTCAGGGAGCTGTCGAGAACAAGAAGGTCTCTCCTGAGCATCTTTTTCTTCAGGCTGAACAACCCCAGGTCCCTCAGCTGCTCTTCACAAGGCTTGTGCTCTAGACCCTTCCCCAGCTTCATTGCTTTTCTTTGGACATGTTCCAGCCCCTCAATGTCAAAATAAAGGAGCATGTACAGATGAGAGATGAGGTGTACATGAGAGGTTCTCTAATTCATCAGCTCCTTCAGTACTTTACCACAGGGAGAAAGCTGGTGCACTCTTTAGTTGATTAACCTAGTATTTAGGGGAATTTAGTCTCACCTCTTTGCTCCAGACTGTGTGTGTGACAGGGCTACAGCCCGTGCTACCAGGAAAACATCGCTTCACCATCTCATAGGAGACCCATGGAAACAGATAAATCCATGATTAGAGAGTGCTTGGGTGATGCAGTAATGGGATGCTCATAAAACCCATAGAGAGCTTCCAGGCTTCATGGCTCAGCAGCTGCCTATCACACAGCAGGCAGGTTTATCTCTAGGAACTGGTCCTGGAAGCTGCTGTCCATGCTGGTTCCCACTGAAGGCATTGTGAGAATCCCCAGTGATCAGGTCCAGAGCCCCTATGGGATTTGAGAGTCCTGCAAGATGTAAATTGAGATGACTGAGGCAATTAAATACAACCAGTGATTAACAAAGCAGGGCTTTATAGCCATTAATTCTATATTTATAAATAGCTGAAGACATGACTTGGAGACAGTGTTCAACCATGCAACTAATTGAAAGCAAATAAAGATATGACGACACAGTCATTGTAACTGAAATGAAAACAGTCTTATACACCCATTAACTTTCTAGGTAGGAGACCTTCCTCACAACTTTTTGTGGTTTAAATAGTATCAAATTAAACCACTATGTACTCTGTGTGTTCCTGCATATTGAAATCTATGCATGACTATTGAAATCACCCAGAATACCATAAGACAGCAAGAAAATACAGTTTTGCTGTGGAAACTTGGGCTTTCAATTTGGGTAGTGATTTGAGTAATTTTGTAAATATCCCAACTAATGGTCACGATGCAGCCATTTCAGGGATGTGGAGTTTTATTGGTGCTAGCAAACTAAACAAGACTTTAGTGAGGAGTAGAATACTATGTGCTCTTAAAACTGCAGAGAAAAAGTGAGCAGGATAGAATGAAGCTACTTAATTAAAATGTTTTGCATATGTCTTATAGAAGTTTACTTTAAATAATGGGTATTTCTTTTAGCTGTGTGAACTCAAATGCCGTTCCTGTAAAGGGGGATGTTTGACCTGCTCCAAGCTATAAAGGAAGATTTGTGATTCTCCAAAGTCTATATGCCCTAGATTAATGTTGGTGTCAAACTGATTCTGCGTTAAGCTCATTTAATGTTCCTCTGGGCTATTAGATGTTACTTTGCCAGCAGCAAAGGTCGCATGTTTTCAGGTATTGACAGTGCAAGTAACAACAAGTTGTTTCTGTGTTTGAGTGGATTGGGGTCTTTTAGCATTCATTCAATGAATTTGGCAAACTGTAGCCTCTGCCCACCAGGGCCCTGTGCCTTCGAGCACACAGCTGAGGGAATTATTACACCTCTGGTTCTGAAATGTGTAGCTTCATTTAGTTCAGAACTCCCGAAGGAATCTTCATGCCCTTAGCTAAATAGCAAACAACTTAGAATCTGACTTTACACAGGTAGCAAATTTCTTCTTCGTCATAAGAAGAAATAGAAGGAATCGTTTATTTATTGGTTTTAAGTGTGTTTTTTGTTTAAATACATTTAAGTATGGTAGGTCAAACTCATCTTACAATTGTAGTTATGAAAAACAACCACCTCTGTGAAACCTTGCAAGCGTCAGTCCTGCGGAAGGAAGGCTGATCAAATAGCTGAGGGTCAGGAGCAGAGCTGAAGTGCTGCTTTCCTGGCTCCTTCCCGGGTTGTTGAGTGACGAAACAAGTCGTGTAACAATACCAAGATTTACACAAGGCTGTGAGTCATCTTTAGCAGGTAATCAGAAAGTGCATTAAGCCTCTCAGAGGGGAGCCTGATATTTCCCAGTCGGATCGCAGACTGTGCATGGATTCTCCTGTGCTTTTGAGTGGCAAGGAATGCTCGGGGGAAAGTTTTGTTCTCTAGGGCAAAAGGCAACAAGCAGAGTTAGCGTTGCGATGCTCTGGGAATAGAATTTGCAAAGTATTATCAGACACCTGCACTCTGCATTGAAGATTTTTAAATTTTTTTTCTTCCTCCCAGAGTGACCTTAGGACAGGGAAACGGAAACTGCTTATAAGGGATGGCAAAAGGCTGGATACCCCCACAGACAGAGGCCTGGGTGGGGGCTGCAGTCTGGCTTCTCTGGGAAGCACTCTGTCCCCACAGCAGGTGATGTAACCTGCAGAACCAGGCCCTCCTCCTCCTCCCCAGCACATGGATCTCACCTGGAGCAGCTTTCCCAGGAGAGGTAGACTTAACCTTTTGTCACCACTGCCCAATGAGTGTGGAACTCTGCTGGGACTGGAGCTGGAGCTCCAGGTGTCGTCATGAGGAGGAGGGCTTGAATCTCAGACTTCTAGTTTCCGGGTGGATACCCAACATCCCATGAATTTTCCATAGCCGGTGTTGTGCCTCACAAATGGGGCTTCTTTGGAGACTTATGCCTGTTCTGCATCTCCCAAACAGCTTCAGCTAAAAGGCAGGATCTTGGGCAATTAGTGCGACAAAGACAGGGTGACAACTGAGCAGACCCAGAAGCTTTGCATTTGGTCTCTGAGGATCTTTGGGTATCTTAAGCTGTGCAGCATGCTAGGTATGGATTATTTTAATTGCTCTTCCAAAGTTAAGCTCCTAAGTTCCTGTGAAAGGGCGCTGATGTGATTTGTTGCATGCTTGCTGAAAAGCACATTGGCTCATGCTATGGTGACCCGAGCGCCGGTAGAGATTGTTCGCGTACGTGTCACAGCTCCCAGCAGTGTCTATGCAGGGGTTTAACTGCACCTGATTAGCTTAATCAGCACAGACCCGTGCAGGGACATGCCTTCCTCCCATCTGTGCCGTTGGCTTCACTGCCTCCCTTCTCCCTTCCCTCTCATCACATTTTTCCTTATCAAAGCTTCCCTGACTTTTTAAACACTTCTCTGAAACTTTTCCTTTTACCGCTCTTGCCAGTTGCCTTTTTATCTTTGTGGGAGATGTACAAATGGCAGATAGAAGATGAGACTAAATGTGATCTGAAAATGCAATATAGTTTGCCCCCAAGCTCTTCACAGCAGAGTCTGGGATCTGGACATGTTCCTTAGCTCACTTAGCCCAGCTGGGCTGAGGAAGGGGAACAGGGCACTGTCCAGTATGATGGTGTATCAGGCTTCAGGAGAAAGGAAAAAAGCATGAGAGGGCAAAATTGTGCCAGGTTTTCCCTCACAGTAGCCCTGGGTGCTCAGGCACAGCTTCCCTACAGCATAAGGAAAAGCAGTAAGTGAATATTACTAGTGTTGCAAGTGAAGTCTTATGCCAGTGTCATTCTTCCAAAAGCAGCAGTGTTATGTTGGCTTATATTGTTAAAATTCAGGATTACAATAAGATGCTTGTGAACACAAGCCTGTATTTTTCCTCCCAGCTGCAAATTATAGGACACCAGCATGCCTTCTGTACCCTTATGAGGAAAAAAAAGTGTACTAAGTTTTAAGTGTGTGTATAAGAAAGGAAAATAACATATATATGTGCGTGCCTGTAGGTAGATAAAACACAATCTCTAGACTTGTTTTGTTGTGGTCATCGCTGACTCCTCAGACACAAGCTGGGAAATAATGAAAATTTAAGAAACCATCCCCAGTGTGGCTCTTTCATCCTGTTCTTTCTCTGTGCCTTTTGTGGTTGTACAGTGGTTGTACCCTCCGGGGTAATGCAGCTCCGGTGTGTGGCTAACTGACTTCTACATGCACTTACCTATCACAAGAGGGGTGTTCATGCTGGATTCAGGAGACAACTCTAGAGCATCTTCCTCATGGTTCAGGGTGCCCAGCAGGCACCTAGTAACGCTAACGCCCGTTAAGCATTGCGTAAGTCAGTTACACTTCCCCATTTACAATGAAAATATTAGAACCAGAAGTTAGAGAGCTAGTCCTGTAGAGTCTGAACAATTCCAAGTAATGATCAGTACCGTGAAGGAAGGGCACTCATCACCTTCAGAAGGTGTTTAGCACTGAGCAGGGTGGAGTCCTCAGGGGCATGTTCATACCTCGAGAGAGGCTCAGCCTCAGACCTCAGGAGCCCTGACAAGTCGTCAAAAGAGACCTGAAGTGATTCACAGATTTTTGTTCTTGGTCCTGTGCACAAAGATGAATCTACCTATAAGTAATAAAATTCCTCCCTTTAAATAATAAGATTCAGTCTTGTTTTTCTGTGCAAAACAAGTTGCTGACAGCCTAGAAATAAGAAGGGTTTGAATTTCTTTTAGACTCAGAGCTCTAGAATTCTCCCATCTCAGCACAGCCTCACCAGATCTGCTGGTTGTGCACCCGTTCAGAAGCAGGATACGATCAGCACTTGATTACCCATGTGTTGCAGATTATTCATGCCACAGACGTTAGCTGAAGCTCGGAGTCTCATGAGTGTGGCTGCACAGCTTCCAGGAGCATCTCAGCTCCATAATCTGTACAGCTGCTGGTGCACTACACAGAGCTGGAGCTCGCAAGCCCATGAGACTCTCTTCTGGCTCCATGGTAAGCCAGTTCCCTGGGAAACACAGAGGCTCTTGATGGTGTCAACTTGTATCCAGCTGGGCTTTGTTAATCTGGGCTCAGTACTGCTCTGCCAAGCCCATGGTGGAGCTGGCACTGATGGCAACTCTGAGCTGGCAGGTGACAAAGTGCAGGGGGGAGTGAAGCACTTGCTTCTGCACCATGGTCCGTTTTTTCCAGATGAGTTTGTGGTTTTTCAGAGAAAGCACAGTGCCACAGGATTTCAGACACTTTGTTCATGGGATATTTTTTTTTTTTTTAAATTTTGGGGTTCCAACTGTGTCTTGGTATTTGTCTGGGCAAGTCCCTTAATCTTTTCCTATCAAAACAAGGACCAAAGACATGCCATGTGGAACAGATTCTGAAAGTTCTGTGCAGCCAAAAAATCCATTGCCTGTGACCCCAGATAAAACATCATTAAGGGCGTTTGGTAGGATCTCAGCGTGCTTGCACTTCTCTGTGCCTTTCTGCTAGAAGTGATGAATTATTTCAACTATGTCAATAATTGCCCAAGTTTGTCTGCACTAGCTAAGTCATTTAAGAAATTACTTATGGAAGTAATGAATTTGATAAGAGTCTCTGTTAAGCTTATTAATCATCAGTTAGTCACAGCCCTGTAACTAGACAAGCAGCACTCTTGCAGTATGCAGTGCCTGGGGCAGTAAGTAAGAATCCTGTATCTCACATGAAGCTCTGGGGGCAGCTCTTTTTTTATCTCGTTGTGATTGTGCTAGCCTACACACACGCTATAAATCCATTAAAAGGCAAAACCCAGCGTGTTTTGTGCAACCTCTGCCCTTCCAATGGTGTAATCCAGGTGCTGTATTCTCCAACTGAGTTTCCTCAGCCTGCTGGCAGAAGAAAGCCCAGACTGCAGAAGTCCCTGGGCCACCAGCACGCTGCCTGTTCTCTGTCCCTTAAACTTGTCCTTCCCTAAAGCTTTGGAAACTTTAAGTGTATCCGGCAGGTAAACTAATCTGTCTTCAAGGTGTCCCCACTAATTCAGGGGAAGAGGTGATCTGGTGGGTGCGGTGCTCAGAACCACTTCTTTGTAGGTGAAAATTGGTGCTTTCTACACAGCCCAGGAACAGAGCAGCTTTTGTTAGTGCATCGTCTCTGTCCTGTAGCTCTCCCAGAGCCAAATGCTCTTCAGCAGCTTCTAGCAACTCATAGCCATGTGTGCTCTAGTGCCACAGATAAGTCTTGATGGGGCAAAGGTTTTGATATCGATAGTGGGGTTTTATCCCAGAGGAATGGTGTCGCTGGTTTTATAACAGAAAGCTTCAAAAAAGCCTTTGTGGTCTCTGCTGTTCTTTTCACCCAGTTCAAGGGCAGCACTTGGCTTTCCCAGGGCAGACCTGCGGGTTGTCCTTTGCCAGCAATGCTTCCCCACCCAGGGAGCTCCTGCCAGCTCACCTGAGTGGACTTTCAGTGCAACCGCGTGAAGCTCTTCCAGCTGCTTCTGTGGCTGCTTTCTGCTGCTCTTGTCCAACCTGAGCCGTAACAGAACTAACAGGGCTAAAGCCAGAGCAGTAACTGGGAATTAAGAAGCTGATGATATCACTGTGGCCAAATGTACCCGTCATAAACCAAACCAGTAAATTTTCCCAGCTGAAATGGCAGCTTGTTTGTTAGATGGCACCGATTACTCTATTTTACATGCCCAGTTGAAGATCGAAGAAATGTCTCTTTTTCAGGGAACGGTTCAGTTCATTCATACCATAGCCATAGGCAAAATTCCTCAGTGCGCTGTATTTTGCTGTGAGAATATTCATGCTCTGAGGCCAAGCTCACGTGTTCAGTCACTTCAGTTAGTTGAACAAACCAACTGTTTAAGATTTCAAGTCACTCTTTAACAAAGTCCATTTCTATACAAAAATGCTTCTAATTAATTCTTGAGTTTACTTTGCCAGGCCAACCATGCTGGACTCTTGAACACCCAAGGAGTAGGTGCAGTGATATGAAAACATAGTAAAAACACATTGCTACTTTTATCTTAAGCAAGTTAACTGTACAGGAAGCCCGGCTGTAGCAGGATGTCCAAGGACCTTAAGGTCATTATATGATGCAAAGCTGTGATAGCAATACCAATGTCCCCAACTTTGCCAGCAGGTCCTTCTGTTGTCTGGGTGAAGAAACTCTTCTGTCTGTCTCCCTCTTCTCCCCTTCTACCTTATCAAAAGAGCAGGATCCTCACCAAAACCACTGCATGACACAGTGCATGGTGAGGAACATCTCTTGTGCAGGAGTGACCAGCTCATGTCTCGGTAAGGAGGGCTGCAGACATGAGAAAGGCTGAAATTTCAGCTTCCTATGGTTCTGTGCCTTTTTTAGGTGGGTCCTCACCCTTCCAGGTGTGAGATTAGTTTATTGTAAAGAAGAGAAACATAGAATTACAAACTTGTAATTCTATCAAAATGAAAACCATGCTTCAGAAACACGGAACTTTTTGCTCTGTGCTTGGGAGTGTTCCCTCCCACTCTTCATCTTTAAAGGAGGCACTGGGGAGCATGGATTAAATTATTGCATCAAATCAATTAACTAATTACATTAAAGCAGTATGTTAGATAAAATTATTCAGGCTTTGCTTTACAATATTGTGAAGGCAAATTCCCTGCACAGCTTCACCCAAAGTAAGAGAGACTCTAGTTGAATGGGACTTGCCACAGGAGTTGTGCAAAGGAGCAGAGCCAGAAACAGCAGTCAGAAGAAATGATACTTCAGACAAAGCGGAGCAGTATTCCCTGACAGTTCTGATTAATTTGTTGATTTATTTTAATGATTTTTTTAAAGCACTGAATGATACTTTGTTTTAGTGGAGGTAACCTGCCCAAGCTAGCAGGCTACGTGAGACTGAAGTCATGTTTTGATTAGCATCAAGGTTCCTACATGCCTAAATCAATTCATTGTGCAAAGGTGCAAGAGCCAAAAAAAGTAATACTCAGAATTAATAATGTTTGGTCATTCACTCTGCAGCGGGGCTGGACATAGATGAGCGTGGTGCCCTTCCCACTGCATGTCGTCAGAACTCTGTCTTCCTCAGCCCTGAAAAAGCCAAATTTTTAGCATTACCAGCTCTCTCTGCTTTATCAGACATCTCATTTTTGGCATCATATGATTCTAGGAAACCTTAGCTCTCATTTGGAAATAAAAATAAATGTTCTTTAGGACTTAGGATTGCCAAAAAAACTTTCAAAATGCACAACCATAGGGGCTATGAAGCCAAAAGATAAGTAACATGAACACAGTATTTATTATTTTTCAAAATATCAATATTCTGAAAACAGTTTCTTGATTTATCTTGGGGGTTTGACTCATACTTGTTTTATTTAATGACTGCTGTTGGCAGGAACAGAGTCTTTGCAATTTCAGTGTTTCTCCTGCTTTCTGCTGTTTGGTAACTTGAACATCTCTGTCATTTTCATCTTCATGGATCACCTTCTTTAATGCTACTACCGCTGTTGAAGCGAGCGAGAGTGTTGCCAATAACTTCAGAATGGAGCTTAACAAAAAATATCTTCGGGGAAATTTAAGCAGAGTCCTTCAGACTATTTCAGACTGGACCTGTTGTGCAGCACGGTCAAATGCTTGTTATTCTTTTATTGTCTCTGTATAAATAAAACAGCAGCATAGAAACCTTTTTGATGTCCAGGATAGTGTATGGCATCACAGGGAAACTAAGGAGGTCTTCTAAGCTGATTAAGTAAAACCAACAAGAGTCACAGGTGGGAAGGGAGGAGGGAAAACACTTGCTCGCCCGATCTGAGATGTTTGCAAAAGCTGCAGCAATTCTCCACCAGTGCAGGATTGACGTTTCCCTGGTGGACTGATGACCTTTGATGTGGTAATTGCTCATTTTCCTGAAACTCCAAAAGAGGCGTGTACAGTACCGTTAGAAGAAAAAAGGATAAATATTAATGAAGCATTGGATTTCCATTCAAAACCAGCAGGAGTCAAGCAGTTAAACGCTCCTTTTCATCCCATGATGCAGGATAGAAACTAAGATCCCTGTTGTATTTGCCACAGAACTTACATACCTTAATCTATGAGCAGTTTCACGGTGTTGTGTAAGAGCTTGTCCTGTTGTTACAAAGAGTATTCTTTCTGTTAGGTTATCCTTCTTTTGAAATTATCATACAGAATACAATTTTCAATGTCATTTTAAGTATTTAATTTTTTAATTTAAGCTTTTACCTCTGATGTAACACATATGTAGGTATAAGGATATTAATTTTCCCTTATGATGGCATTGGAAGTTGTGTTCTTCAGGTCAGGCTGGGTGAGGTGCCGCAGGAATAGGAAAATGTGGAAGTGTTGTCCTTTTTTTGTTGTGATCCACGTGAAGGTTTCTACCCCTCGCAGTGCACCCTAGGTTACTACTTCTGAGCATCCTCTTGGACACTGTTCCCCACCATCCACCATAGAAAATAACACATAAACCTGCTATAGCTGGAAAAGAACAGGTAAATGGTCTATAGTTAGTGACGGATGGGTAAATGGGCTAGAGTTAGCATGCAATTCACTTGCTCTCTCACAAGCTGGGTGAAAAGAACTTCTGCTGATTAAAACAGGGATAACACAGCCCATTGCTACTGCAAAGCCTGGGTTTTTTTGTTTGTTTGTAATAGAGACCCAAGTATTTTATTTACCTGGAGGAGTTACTTTCTTCTCGAGTTGGTTGTTTAGTTAGTAGGTGGAAGGACAGTTTGCCCAAAGGCTTACCATCTCTTGTCAGATGTTAATTTGCATGTCTGTCATGGCTTGGGAAAGATTAAGTATTGGCCTTTCTTCTAGAATGTCAGCTGTATTGTGCTGTTATCTCCCAGTATTTTAAAGCCAAATAACACTGAGATTTCCAGACTGATTATCTGGTGTGCCTGCAAAGACATTTTTGTCTTCAAGAAGTGTCTTTGTCACAGCAGCCATCATACCTGCCCGGCTGCCTAGGTCAATAGAGATGAAGGGCTCTCGGCCTTGTTCTGGCATTCCCTGTGCAGACACTTACTGCCAGCCTAGCAACATACGTGTTCCCTTCAGAGGAGGAATACAGCATCAGATGAGACATAGTGTTTCTCTAGAAAACATCCTTGTAAAGCTGACTGAAATGGGACGTTACGTATCAAAGGGCTAGCATAAAGACAGGGAATGATCAAACAACTAGACTGTTTTGTGATTTACATGGGTTATTTTGCTGATGATTAAGTAAAGGAAAACCTGCTGAGATGAAGAGTAAGCAATTACACGTTGAGGAAACTCTCATACTTATTGCCTTATTAGTAGTATTCATAGACTGAGGGACCCTCCACAGGGTGATCGCTTGATAATTCCTTACAGCCCACAGCTTTGATGTGCTTACATTGTGGGATTCTCTTGGAGGAAGGGAAAAGGCAGGAAATACTCGTTGCATAACCTCACTGCATAATACTCACAATACATAACCACCGAGCATCGGCGAAAAACTGTGGAATTCAGGAAATGTTTGTGAGTAAAGAAGGCTGCATGCTTATTGATGGCTGTTTCCCATCTTCAGCTGTCAAGGTCCTTTCCTAGAAGGCTGGTTAATACGAATAATATGTTAATCATAAGTGTTGGTTATTGCAAAATGCAGAATAATTCCCAAAAGTGAGAGGGAGATGTTTCCTTGTCAGCACAGCTGACAGCAGCAGTAATAGTTGGCTGGGGAAGCAGAGAACATGTTGATTACTAGACCATAAACGTTTCTTTTTACTGAAGTTTCAGTGTGATATCTTTATAGAGAATACTTGGGAAAATGACAGGTAACAAACATTTGCACTAGAGCAGGAATTCCTGGTTCCTCCCATCTGCAGCATGGCTCTCTTTCAGGTAAGGAACCTTGTCTCTATGCTCACACTCATCTTCTGCTCCTTTCCCGCTGCTAGGTGCTTGAGCAAACATTAGGTTCAGGTGCCAGTTGATATTGTTAGATAGATGGAAAACTGTTCTAGTAATGGTGGGTACAAGAGGACCTCTTACCTGTGTCTGTCAGTAACGAGGCAAAACAACAGATGGTGACTACTGTTCACAGGCCAGCAAATGCTGTTCCTTGAGGCACAAGCACGTTGTGAGGACTCTTTCCTGTGAGAGCACGTAGTCTAGGGACTTGCGAACAAAGTGTCAGGATAAGAACAGCCTGGCCGTAAGATCAGCAAGTTCATCCACGGGCACAACTGCGCTAACTTGGAGTGGTTCAGGACGTGCTGTACGGATGGATGACATGCCCTGTTAGCAGCCACTGCATCATCTTTCATGATAGCAGCAAGTGGTGTGTCAGGTTTTAGTCCCCCCTGCTATTGTCATTACTGAAGTCTGAATGCTCTGCAGATGATGCAATTTAAACATCCTCTGTCTTCAAAGAGAGAAAAGGCATGGCGTTGGGCATTTAAATGCAGGATGTCTGACAGGCGTGTATTTATCTATGGCAGAGAACCATAACACAGTTGAAAGCTGCAGCATGAACCCATCTGAGAATTTTGTATTATAAGTAAATATCAGTAAATCTTTCCCAGTTCCCTTACCTAGCTCCTAAGGTAACAAAAACCGTACAATTCTGAAGCAATACAGTCTGTCTTGTATTCCTACAGTATAGAGCAGTAAGTGAAACTATGGTTTTACTCTGAGCATTGACACAAATATGGCGTTGTCAGCTTCTTGTTTCTCTTAATAATTTCTGAATAGTGTGTGATCAGCTTACAAGTAAAGAGGTGAATTAAGTGTAAGACAGCCTTAGCTCAAATGCAGGGTAGATGAATGGAAACAAGTCAATACATCTTCAAGGAGCCTTACATGGATCATCGTTAAGGATCCAAGCTCGTGGTCCAGTCTAGCTTGACATGTCATCATCCATAACAAATTGTGTTGGTTTTGGAAAGTCCTTCTGGCATGACATCCTTGTGGTAATATCTTCAGGTTTTGGCCTTGCACCTACAGCTGTTGTCATTTAATATCATAGGGGTGTCTGATCTGCACTACATCTTTCATTAAAGGTAGAGCTGGTCAGAGGATGACAGTTTAGCTTGCAAGGGTTCAGATTTTTTCATTTCACACTGCAATGAAAACAAAAGCCTTTCAGTGTTTTCTGTTTTTCTTTCCACAATATGAAATTGCACTGAAATTTCTCTTCAGGTTGAACAGTTGAACAGATGCTTGCTCTTTCTTCATACCCTGAGATGTTTGGTATATTTTTGACTGAATTTTAGCACGTCTATAACCTAAATCTAGGGAAGAGGTGAGTTTCCAGGAGCTGTTGGTAAAAGGGGAGATCAAGAAGTTGGGGTGACCCGAGCAGGTGGGTTATGCTCTGTGCTATGGAGGTGCTGCCTTCCTCATCCTCAGGTTTGGGGAGGGATTTAGGGTATGTCTCTGCTCAGAACCACTCTGCTTCTAGGAACTCTGCTAAGGAGAGCTAGGAATTTTAGAAAAGCACATTATAATTTGGAATAAAAGAGCAGAGGTAGGAAAATGTTGTATTTCCATGGTATCCTCCTTTCTGCAGCTCAGAAGCCTTTTGTACCGCTTCTGTTTAATGCCACCACCATTGTTGGTGGTTTTTCCCAGCAATGTTCTTGCTGTTCTCTAGGTGCAGGTTACAGCTCCTAGATACACGTCAGGACACTACAGACAAATAACAGAGCATTTTCAGTCTGTATTAACGCTCAGCATTGAATTCTTCTGCCACAAAGGCAAATGTTTGGGCAGAAAATGGGGATTATGCCAGGACCTCCTTGTAGCGTTTTTCTGAGCTTTCTGTCCAAGAAGGATAATTTTCTCTTTGCTGCCAGCCCTGGAAAGCACCTCTAACTTTGGAGGGAGGTTATCTGGAGGCTGTGTTAGTCTAGCACACCTGTGACCCTCAGCCTCAGAGTATCTGCTACTAAGAGCTTGTGATCAGAGCTGCCTACACAAGTAACCCTTACTATGGGGAAGATCCTGCGGGAACAAATGTAACTTCATTCCTACTGTAGAAAAACTCTGAGAAATAGGTTTATCATTGTAATGTTAACAGGTCATAATGACATCTTCAAGAGTAATCTGGGGTTTTACAGATTTTTAAGGTATTAAGCAATACAAAAAGGATTTGCAAAATGTAAAGCATGCAAGAGTGGTTATCATTAGCCGTTTTTCCCAGGAGACTTTTCTTATAAAACTGCTTTCTTGTGATTATAAACCTTCCATCAAAATTCTTAAATTAAGCCTAGAAATATGCACGTTTTGCAAATGCAATGCCATTTGATATAGAGGCTTTGGAAAATGATCATTACTTACTGTCTGCATCTCTGTGTTTAGTTTTACAGTCTTCTAAGAAAGTAATAAGAAGCCTGACTTATATTTTCGGGAACAATTGAAATTTGTTGGCAGTGCTAAAAATTTGAAATTCCATATTTTAAAGCAGTAACTGTTCCCTTAGTGAGACGGGGTGTAGCATTTAAGCTGCCTGCATTTAAACTTTAAAATCAGCCATACGGGACAGAAGGGGTCCCTCTGGAAAAATACTCGTTTAACTCCTGATAAATTACTCATTTTTGCTTGTTTATTTTAAAGGACAACATACACAGGAATGTATTCATGGCAGATGAATTAGCTCCTATATTATGAGTGTGCAGTGTGGTTAGTGTGAAACATTTACACTGCCCCGCTCATCAGAAACCAGTCAGATCATTTGTTTCATTCCAGCTGCACTCTTTGCATTTACATGGGGCCTGGGACAGAGGGGATTTCAAATCTGTCTTCTCTCTCATATATAAAGTTGCACTTCTTTTCCAAGTCCTGACTGCTTTAATCGCTCTGTTTTATTAACAACAACAAAAAAATACCCTAACAAACAACTCAAAATGATGTCTGAATCAGTTTTCACTTCTGCTGAAGCAATGACCACTGAAATAATGGGAAGACTTCTCCCCAGTTCAAAGGACTTTGGTCAGCCTGTAACTAAAGCAAACCCAACTTTTTCAATGGCACTATTCATTTCTGGTCCTGAGAATAACACAAGAAGTTCAGAAAGAATCAGAATTAGAAAGTTCATGTTTTCAGTCAATCCAGATATTTTGAAGTCTTCACTGATTCATTCCCTTTACAAGTCAAACACTGTATGAAATTCTTGCTTCACTTAGTTCAGCTCACTTCTCCCTCTTTAAAAAACAGAATATCTCTTTAAACAAATATTAAAATGAATTTAACTCAGCACTTGTTAACATCTGACAGTTCTGGGTCCTGAATATGGGAAACGCATCAACAGGCTGGTGTGATTTCAGCAGATGGTTGGGGTTGGAGCCCTTGCCCTGTGTGAACAGGCTGTGGGAGCTGGGTTGTTGTTTGGTGTGGAGCAAAGGCAGCTTTGGAGGGTCTAAGAGCAGCCCCCCCAGTGCTTACAAGAAGGTCACTAAGGAGATGGAGCTCCGTTCTTGACAGTCATGTGTGGCAGGATGTAAATTGAAACAGGAGAGGTTCAGACTGGATGAAAAGGAAAAACCAATTTCACACTCAGAGCAGCCAAGCAGTGGAGCCAGGGCCCCAGAGCACTGGGCAGTGTCCACCCCTGGGGGCTTTCAAGGCCTGCCTTGGTCAAGTCCTGAGCAGCCTGGTCTGACCTCACAGCTGAGCCTGCGAAGGACAGAGAAGTGGATTCTCCGTGTGTTGGTCTAAGCATTACTGAATTGGGTCATTGACGCAGTTTATGAGACACCTTTCATATAAGGACATCTCATCTACATTTAGGAAAAAAACACCCAGCGAAGCGAGCGTTGATGGTTTCCCCACAATAATCGCTGTGAGTTGGGATGCCTTTCAAATCCCTTCCTGCGCAAAATGAAGGCAGGCACTACAGTTCTGTCCTTTGCCTTTCTACATCTTCTCCTTGTCTGGGAGTGATTTCCAGTCCATCCCAGTCTTTCCCATTTCTGATCCATTCAGTCTTGTTCAGAAGCTGCTACCTAATGATTACCAATTTCCGTTCCTGGGCAGAGTGCACGTCCAGTGCTGGGACACGGAGGAGCTGCCTGCTCCACCTCTGCTAGAGAAAATAATCCAGTGTGCGCTGTGTCAGGCATCTGAGTACAATCTTGGGTCATGAGCAGCTTACCATTAACTAGCTATAAAGATATATATATCATTTATAAAGATGATATAAAACCATGTCTCTTCATTGCCAGATAGGAACTTTGTTTAATAAGAAGCGCATTGGAAATAAAAATCTGTGCTCTTAAATGTATTCAACTTCTTCTTCCATGCTTTAAAACTGCTCTTTCATCTATAGAAGCCAGGACTGTGAAATTGAAAGTACCTGAATGTGCACTTGGAAGATGAAGGAAGTCTTTCCGCAGGCATTTTCGCTGGGAAAATGAAGGCGCGTTTATGTGTGCTACCCTTTCAAAATGTTTTCTGAGATAAAGTTATTCACAGAATAATTTCAACAAGTCATTCTTGAGTCTCTCAGATCTCAGACTGGAGCTTCCTTTCAAACAGCTCTTTGAGAATGGATTTCCAGAATTCAGGCTGAGAGAATTGCTATTCCTCAGATTGATCAGCAGTGTGTGGTATATTCTGTCCTTCAACAGGCAAGCAGGACTCTAATTTCAGGCTTTTTTGATAGACGTACTAATTTTCAGATGAAATTTGGTGTCTAGATCTCCTCACGGTTAGCTTTGTTTGAGACATTCAGCAAAGATCTTAAAGCATCCTTGCACCAGGGATGTATTGAAGAGCCTGCTGGAGGTTGTTTTAAGAGGCTGAGCATATTCCCATTGAATCCGGCAGATGTAATTATTCTTCATGTATGTATCACGGTTTAAGCAAGGACTTGGACACCTGATGTGGGAGTAAAATCCATCAGTCGAGTTTCTTGCTCATATTTACTGCCATTCCTGTGCAAAGCTTTTTTCACTTGGTAGGACATGGCCCCATGGAGATGACTTTCTGAGTTTCCCCATGGTGGGTCACCCCAGGAGCCACACCCAGAGCATCCACAGGTGCGTGCTGGAGTGGGGACAGTGGAACAGTGAGGAGGAGGAAGTCAAGGGGACGGAGGGATGACTGAGATAGCAGGCACAAGTCTCTCGTGTCCTGGGCTGGGGCTGCACCTTGAGTCCTCAGGTAATGCAGCTTGGGGAACACCACGGGCCTCCTGATTGCAAAGGCGATTGAAAGTAAGATGGATAGCAGGGGTGATGTGCTCCTTGGCAGCGCCTCAACTCAGTGCAGCTTCCTCCCTGACTAGTCTTTGTGGAAAAGGATATGAAGCATCTGGTTTTTGTAACAGATTGTTTTGTTTGGTCTGACTGTCTGTTTACTATTATTAGTAGGCTGGTTTCTCTATAGTACAGGTTTGTCAGGGAGGAACTTATTTAAAAACACATTTCTTGGTCTGTCAAAGACTTTTACATGTATATCAGTGAAGGTAAAAGTTATGCTGTGCCAGGACCGGAAAAGCTGCTTGGCAAAGAGAAGCAGCTTCCCAGAAAGGGAGGTTGTGTTTGGAAGATTGTACTCAGGACCTGATCCATTGTGTCTGGTTTAGCAGTCAAACTAAAGTCAAACTTAGTAGTCAAATAAGTCAAACTTATTTGAATATAATGGGACTACTCAAAAAAAACCCAAAACCAAATCAAAAACCCAAGAAGACATTATTAGGCTTGATCTCCAGAGCTGAAGGTAAAAGAGAAAGTCAACAGACACCATACGCAGTCTGTAGTGGATCTACGTGCACGTAAGCACGCTCACTACATGTGTATGAATGCTATGAGTAAGTTCGCTTTCTGCACTGTAGTAGAATAGAGAAAGCTTTTCAAAAGCACTTACAGGAGCTGCCCGAGTGTCCCCGTTAGCCAGGGGATGGCACCTATCTCAGTTCCTGTGGGAAGTCCATCCTTCTGTGGTTACAGCTAAAAGCACATCTGAGGTCCTCTCCTAGGAGGACAGGGGCTTTATCTCTTTACATCTGTACACTTACCTAGGTTCAGCCTGCCTGTTCCTCATGCTTTCATCCTCACCTAGACTCCTCTGGTCCCCATGAGCTCCTGCCGCTTCCCCTGTGCCAAGGAGAGTGGCCGGGGCAGCCGTGCATCTGGCTCAGCTTTAGCCCAAGACCACCACCGTGTGACAGCACAACCTACTGTAACCTCTCCCTGTGACAATGGAGCTGTGGACATCACCATGAAGAAATGGGCATGTTCTCTGTGTTGTAGATATGTAGATCCTTAGATATTCAGTGCTAAAGATGCTGTGTTCACACTCAAGATAATCACATCCTTTTATTTAGGAAAACAGTTTACCAAATGAAAAAAATCACAGAATTATTTCAGTTGGAAAAAACCCTCAAGCTCATCAGGTCCGACCATTAACTCAGCACTGCCAACCCTCTTCCAAAGAGAGTTGCAGACCTCTGAAGAGAAGCAAACATATCTGGGAAGGAAGTTTTTTTAAGTTGCAGGAGCTCTCTCCAAAGCAGGTGTGAAGAGCTGTGCTCTGGCACAGCTTCTAAAGCTGGTGGACTTAAATAGGAACTGGAAGAAATGTGCAAACTGTGTCCCTGTTGTGCACCTCTGATGTGATCTCCCAACTGATGGCTGCTCACTGCATCACCGAACCTCGGTGGGTTATCACTGAACACGGTGTGTTTCCGTAATGTCCCACAGTGCTCAAGTGAGCAGGGGTATAGCAGAGATATGTGCATTTAAAATGAAATTTTAAAACTACCTTAAATTCCTTCACACACAGATGCTGCTCATTATATTTGAGAAATACCTGGAGTCTTTTTAGCAATTATATTACCTGGTAGCTGGAAAGCCACTTTCTTTAAACTTTAAAAAAATCTGTTATCAGAAGCCTGTTTGGAGCCTATCGCACATCTAATTATCTTTCTCAGTCTTAATTACTTAGCAAGTGCTAATAAACCGCACGTATCATGACACTCCTGTTTAATAAGCATATAAATTTAATTGATTTTTTTCCCCCCCTCTCTTTGAAGACTAACAGACGCAGAATTCAATCACAAGGCCGTGGCATTATAACTCCAATATAACATCAGGTTTTAATAAGCCTCCTGTTTGCTGCACACATGTGCTTGAGACTGCCTGGAAACCAAATCAGGAGAGAAAAGGGATTACTTTAGATTACTTTGAAATGCGCATTGTTTGAAATGGCCTCTGGTGACCAGCTTTCATGAATGGCTGATTTTACTTGTGGGGCACGTCATCCGGCTCAATTAGACCAGGCTCTTTTGTATGACAAGTGCACTCCTTGGCTGTGTTGAAATATGAAATTCTAAAACAAAGTAAATCAGATGGTGAGAAATAAATTTAAGTAAGTGTATATTATCAGAGGTTTGTAAGGTAGTGAAAGGCACTCTTCTGACTGAAAAATGCGTGGGAAATTTCTTTTAAAACTTTAACAGATCTGAAGTTAATATAAAATATTACTTTTAATTTTCTTTCTTTTGCCCAGCTCTTTTAACAGCATTAAAATCAAAGAAATATTTTCCTTTTCTCAAAGACAGATCATTTCTGCTACAGTTATGTATTCTAAAAATGTTGTTGGAGTTGGTTGCTTTACTGTGACATATGAAGTGCCGGAAATTTCAACCTACTAAGAATATCCCTTAACCTGTACAGAGTTAGAAAAGCTGGGGAGCGTGCGTTGCACTTTCAAGTCACTGCAGGCTTTTCCTTCCCTGTCTGTAGCTGTTTGCAAAATTACAATGTAAAAACGTAATGTAAGGTTATGATTCTCCCTGCCTGCAATTACTTTAAATTGTAGCTGCTTTAAATTAATCTAGCCGGAGGCACAGAGGATACATCATTATGAGGCACTGATTACCTTTGGGAGGTGAGCAGATCGCTGATTGATTAGGAAAGCGTGTTGGAAACCCAACAGGTAACGATTAGATTATGCCCTGATAGGAGCCACATTTTTTTGTGCTTGCTGTAAATCCTGTACTTTACAACCAGGATTAGGGGATTAACCTTTAAGAGGAGATGGCAGGTCTGGCTTTTCCCTGACTTCTGCTGCGCTGTCAGTGTTTCCCATGGCTGCGGGCTCGAGATTCCCACAGGGAACGCGGGTTTGTGTCTGAAAGGACAGCATTGCCCTTCGAACAGAGAGAAACGCGGGAGAGCTGAGAGAAGCGTTCACGTCACCAGGCTGCTGTCAGATGCTTTTTCCACACAAGTGCTTCACTGTATTAGTGAAATTGAGAGCTGATCTTGTCATTCGTAGTGCTACAACCCTCTAGTCATCAGGGCGATGTGATTTAAGGAGTGGTCTAAGACTCCTGAGCTGCTGGGTTGCTCTGGTGCAGACCAACGTCTCCTCTCCCCATCCTCTGATTATGTCATTTCAATCTGTCTGCACAATCTCCTGAAATTACTAATCTCTGGTTTTGCTGGGTCTCTAACCACACGGCTGTTATGATTCAAGCATAGGCTACATGAGACATTAAAAGGTCTATCCACCCTTTGACTTAAACCTCAGGGATTCACAGAAACCGTACGTGTATTGCGAGAAAACCTCTTTCCCCGTGGAATTTCCATGTGTGCAAAACCTTCTGGGGTATGGCTGCACTGCCAGGTGGACACCTTCCAGTTAAAGCAAAGATCTGAAGGTGGGAGGTGTAAACCACTGGATCTGACCTCTGCAGGGGCACTGGTGGGTGAAGCCACCTCCAGTGGATGTGATGCCAGTGACAGTGGTTGCAGCCTGGCAGGGTTATGAAATGCTGCTGAGCAGGTGCCCTCTAACGTGACCAACCTCCAAGGTCATATTGGAAACTGCAAAAAAGGGGAATCCCTGCTCTGCTTTCTACTAATTCTTGTTGTCCTTCGCCTTTCTGCTTTTCTCATGGAGAGTCTGATTTTAAGCAAACAGAGAACGCTGGGGTGTATTCCTGTAAAAAACATTTGTCAGGTCAGCAGGTGGTAGGTAAAATACGGAGGAAGATAGTGCTCCTCTGCTTGGGATGAGCAAGGAAAGCTTCTCTTGTGGTGACTATCTGAGGTTTGGTTTGTTTGAGAGGTTTTATCCATTTGTTTATCAATAAACCTGTAAGATGAAATTATCCAAGATGATCTTTTGCTAAAGGAACTGCGACAACCTATCACTTGCAATGACAAGGCCTTCTGCTTCTTTTCTGTGCTTTTGATGTATTTTTGTGCAAGTTCCTAGCACTTGTCAGCAAACCTCAAAAATGTCCTAAGCAGCAAAATGTTTGTTTGTGGCCTGTATCTTAATTATACACAACTATGTCAGTTTTTGGAGGCAGGGAAATCTAAGTATGGAGAAATTATCAGTAGGATACTGGGTAGTGATGAGGAACAAAACATTTAAGCACAAAATTTCTGCTGCATTAGGAGTTTCTTGCTTTAGGATCCCTGTGGTACCTCGCAGTCTCAATTTACTGGGCACGTTTATTGCCAATATCAGGGGAACAGAAACTGGAATCCTGGTCCTCCAGCTCCACAATCACAGTCCACGTTATTACGAGTATTGTTATCATTACTGTCGTTTCCTTTATTGGTCAGAGTTGGTCCTTGTTTTGTTTCTAAGGAAAAGCCCCTAGAAGAGCAGACTTTGACCTCTGACTTTGGAGGATGTGCTGTCCTCACCCCTCGGGCTCAGAAGAAAACAGTGTATGATCCTGGAGAGATTTTTATTGGCTAAGCATAAAATGGCACTTAAAGTGAACATGATAAAAAAATGGGGACGTGAAAACAAAGTGGATTTTCAGAGGGAAAATACTCTTTTTGAAAATTGCCTTTTATTGTGTTCCAAATTAAGCACTTTCAGCAAATGTGCTGGAAAATCTTAAGCACTTCCTAAATGTAAAAATCTACTAAGAGTTTCCAAAGACACTATTCTGCCTTTTGCTTTTCTTCCTAGTCACTGAAAGATATTCTCTTAAGAGACCTAGAAATAAAGTCCTTCTAGTTTTCAAGCCGCTTGGCACGCAGTGGCACTGTAGCCCTTCTTTGCAGTGCCCTGCCAATGCAATTCAGGTTTCACGGGTAATTAATTCTCTGTGCCAACAAGTCCTTTGAAATGCCACTTATAATAGTAGCAGCATAGAACCAACTAAAAATCCAAGTTTTCAGATTTTATCCCATGAAAAGCGAGTAGAAACTATGAATTTGTGCTTGGGGGTGGGGGGGGGCAGGGGGAAGAATGACTGAAAGAAAATATTACATCCAGATGAGGAAAAATAGTTTATTTGGATTTCTCTGGTTTCATTTATGTACTGACCAGGTTTCAGTTGTGATAGGGATGTTCTATAGGTTAAATATCATTTGAATTTTCCAAATAGCGTATAGAGAAGGTATCATCAGCACTTGTTTACTTGGCTAGAGAGCAGCATTTTGTGGTGCTGTCTTGATTTCTGAACACTGCATCAAAAAACATTTATTTCCCCAGGAGAATTTGAAAAGGACCCTTTTAGAATTTATCCTATTTTCATCTGTTTCTCAAGACAAATTACAGTGTCTGTAGGGGCACTACCAGCTAGTATCCAACATAAACAGCCTTGTCTTCCCTGTCAAGCCTTTATTTTGACAGTTTTGTTTACTTCATTTCCTTCTAGGACTGGGAAACAGGCTGTAAAAGGACAAATTGTCAAAGATCCCCTTTCAATAAAGATCTGTCGTGTGCAGAACTGAGACAGTTGTAAGCAACAAACGGTGACATTCCTGCGCTCCTGTGCAAGAGGCATTCAGTAAAACTTGGATAATTAATTTTAGATGTGTAGATCAGTCCTGATACTTCAATTGATCCAGCAAGGGGAAAAAATTATAGGTGGAAAAGGAACCCTTCATGCTCTTCTTCCCAGGAAAGACTGGCCTAAGGTGGTCCTAGATTGTTAAAGCCAAAGGACTTTTAAAAAAACTAGCTAATATAGCCCAAAGAGGGTGACATGAAGAATACTTGTTAATGTTCCTTTGGGTTAGTGTAAATTTTATTAGCACTTGGAGTTCCGTGCTGTGGGGGATTATTCAAACACGTTGGTGCCAATGTTTGCTCAGTGCAGTCAGGATGACTGTGCTTTCTGGGTCAACATTGTCTGAAAAAGTTTGCTGTACAGTACAGCTGAGGTAAGAAACCAAACACGGAGTCTCACTTCACGTAGCCTTTCATGCTTTGTGAGGTCAGTCCAAGTTTTGCTATTTAAAGATCAGGCATTTGGAGAAATTGTCTTTCTGTTGTTGCACCAGGAGCGTGTGGTGTCTGGTGGCTGTCAGGAGGTTGACTTCTCCTGTACCCGGTCTTCGGGGCTTTTGTCAGCTTTCATGGGACTTAGAACAAACACATGGAAACTGAACTATTTTTAAAAGTCAGTCCAGACTAATTATGGACTTCCAGGATACTTACTTGAATGTTGTGTAATCACCAACACGGCTTTTAATGTTAATTGCCAGTCCTCTGCACTGGCTTGGCAGTGCTCTCATGTTAGTGGGGGCTGGACTGTTTGGTGGTGCAGAGACAATGAAAGACAAGATTTCTCTGCAACAGACACTTGGATTTTCCTTTTAAAGACGTTCACACTCTTCTGGTGTAATTACAGCCTGCCAGAGTGAGGAGCATGGAACTGTTTAGCTTGCGAAGCTTAAAATAAAAGGTGTATGTGAAAACAAGAACACGATCCTTTTTCTCGCAGTCCAGCACCAAGTCCCATCCCCTTCCTCTGCCACAGCTTCTTCCCCTGAAATTTAGAGCACCTTCTTATTAACACATCTTTAGGTGAGTGATGTGCAAAAGTCTTCTGTGTTGCTCTCATTGAGTTCTTTCTGCTTATTTATCTGTTTGTATCTACCTTGTGTGTCTGAGGATGAAGTGTGAGGTGTGGGTGCACAGACCTCCCCATGGACTATGCTCCAGCCTAATCATATCATGCGCACCCCAGTTCCCAAGCAAGCTCCCCCTCGGGCAGATCTCTTCAATGTTCTTGGGCTTGGGTGGTTTTGTGGAGGGTTTTTATTGATGGATGTCACCATGCTGTATCCATAGCCCCAGAATGACACCAGAGGGGAGGTCCATGGCAGGTTGATACCCCAGAGGGAGCAGGTGTGAGTCTGCCTGGGTTTCTTTCCCACCCCATTCCTTTTTGCCCCCAGATATTCCTTCCCTTCCCTTGTCTAACAGGACGGTTTTGCAGAGCTCCAAGGGTAAGTGGCTGCCCGTTCCTCCCCGGCCCCGTCGGTGGTTTGCAGTGGCAGGTTTGAATCTGCTGCAGCAAAGCCAAGCCTCTGTGCTTGCATCAGGTCTTACAAAAGCAGGGCTGAGTGACTGACAGGCACGGAGAGGGGGTTCTGGTAACGCGCTGAGTCGAGCCTGGAAGCGCAGCACCGAGGACGAGCCTGTGCCAGGGGTACTGTGCATTATGGATGAGGCACCCGGGGCTGCCGTTGATTGACCGAGGGACAAGTTACGCTCTCTCACAATGCGGGGTAAGATCATCTGGACTGTCACTTAATATGAGCTCTCTTGTCGGTGGGAAGATGACTTCTCACGTAGCGATCCCGTGCAGATTGCAAATGACATCCACGCTCAGCCCTCAGCTCTGCCAGGCTTTGGTCGTTCACGCAGGTGAGTCAACCCAAAATAGCTTTGTCTCCTGCCAGGTGCCCTACGCTGGTGCCCTCCTATCCTCAGAATCTCAGGCTGGCTATAAATACTGGGAAAGCACCTGCATTCCATGATGTGCAATATATGTCCTTCATCTCCAGCAGCCAACGTGCCATCTAACCCCTGCGTAGGTATTAAACTAAGCAGGGGGCTGAGGGGAATGCAGGTTTTTTTTTTTCTACTCTTTTCTTTCAGGCTGGGGAAAGAAGATGTGGCGAACAGTTCTGGAGACTTTGAAGCACAGCCGCAGTACTCAGGTCTTTGACTGACAACCTTCTGCTTTCTCCTTCTTGCAGGGCTCCTCCTACAGATGTTCTGAACCCGTCCGCATCCCGGCAACTTCTCACTGCACCCAGGTACTGAGTGTAAGGAACAAGCTGCATGAGAAGAAGCGTGGGGGGTAGGAGAAGGGAGGACTGTGAGGAGCACACCAGAAGTCATGTCTCTACAAAACGCAGGCAGTGGCATGACTTCCAGCAAAAATTATTTGAGAAAGCGTGGTTGCAGAATGACCGAGTTTATTCTTAGAAAATGACAGAATAAAGCTCTTTTCAACAATATGGCTTATAATCATGTTAAGTGGTATGTGTCAGGCTTGGCTTCCCGAAGTGTCCTCCTTTCACTGAGTGACTGGAAGTTTATTTATCGCTTGAACATAATTTCTCTTCCTACAGGTATTGAAATCTAAAGCCCAGGCACTTCTGGATCAGCCTTTTTTGTTGACATATTGGAACTACTATGAAGCCTTCCTGGCTCACACTGCTCCTGGTGGTGCTCAGTTCTGAACTGCTGGCCGGTCGCTGTTCCACCATCAAGTCCCCAAGGTTCAGAGGACGGGTGCAGCAGGAGCGAAAAAATATCAGACCAAATATCATCCTTGTGCTCACCGATGACCAAGATGTGGAGCTAGGTGAGAATAATTGCTGTTTGCTTCTGCGCTTTGTCACGTGTCTGTGGGTAACTGCTGCCGAGCAGAAAGTACTTTGAATTCAGGTCCTGGAACCATGTCAGAATGTGGGACAAATTTGGAAAATGAGTTAACAAATTTCATTTAATAGCACTCATCACATTTAATTACAGACTTTAAGAAATATATGCTTATCAAACTCCACCACGGGAGGCTTTAATCGCCACCATAAAAGGATTTAATTATACATGCAAGGGCATACAGGTATAAAACTTGCATCAAAAGCCCTTTTTCACTTCATGACTTTCTGCAGCATTTGAAAATTTGGGCCTTGTGAGGTTATCCTTTTCCTCAGCACTGGATGGGCGAGAATCCGTATTCTCCATGTGTTTGTCACATGCATGTGTGCCACCTGACATGTTCGTGCACACAGACAAACTGGTCTAGTTTCAGAGCATGAGTGTAATATTTCTGTGAATTATTAAAGTGTTTAATATCCATCTGCTTTAAAACTATGCTAAGTGTATAAAAATAATTTTGCTTTCACAAGTGTACTAAATATCTGAGCACAACCTGGACTTACCAGCCAGAGGTGGTTTTCACATATTTTTTTCGGGGTGGAAAAAGTTAAAACACTTGGATGATGTTCCAGGAGGCCTTTGAATGTTTCCCATTAAGAAAGTTAGAAAGATATTGATGGTAGTTATGCGTATAACTGATTTTTTGGTTCGCTGCCCAAAGTGAAAATTCGAGGAGAGAAAGAAGATCATTTTAGGTTACCCCCAAGCAAATACTTTAGTTTGGGGGGTGGGAGGTAAGATCAAAAAGGTGAAAAATTGGCAAATCAATTTGAAATGAAATCTTGCATTCCTAGTGGTTTTTTTTTCCATGAAAGACATGTTTTTAATAAATGTGTAGTGAATTTCTAAACAGAATGCCGTATGACATTGAAAAATCAGAATGCTTCACTCTGGAAAACCTGTAACAAACTAGACCATTTGTTCTAAAATCGCATACTTTCAGCCAGGAAGTGGTGGATGAGAAGCGGTCGGGATGTAAAAGCAGTGCTTCGGTTGCTGGCGTTGTTGTGTTTGTCGTGGTGCTGTAACGATTTGCACAGCCCTTCGGGGCTGTGAGGACAGAGTTGATCCCGTGTATTTCGTGGGTGAGAGTTCATGGTTTTGGGCAGCAGATCCCAGGAGCAGGCCTTTCGAGCTGAGCACATCTTTTCTTTTTTATTCCCCACTCTCAGGCGCCTGCTCTGTTCGGCCATGCTGCATAATGGGTGGCTGCTCCTGGCTTTATTTTTGGCCTAAAATAGAGCTCTCACAATAGAAATGCACTTCTTCTCGATAGAGCCGTTCTGAAAATGTTGTTAAAAGGGTCAAGCCGTGTTCTATGGCGAGTGAGCCTCTCTCTGCGGGTCACGGAGGGAGGGAGGCCAGCGAGTACATCTCCAAAGAGCCTTACCTGCTCCTGCCTTCAGACTCCTGGGGGGGCTTGCAGAAGGTGTGAGGAGAGGAAGGATGTGGCCAGGGTGCTTAGATGGTGGGACTCCTCTCTGAACGCTGCCCTGGGCGTTGGCAGGGCTCTCTGGCTGAGGTTAGCAGGCAGCTGGGCAATAGCGGGATGCTGCATCCCCAGCGCTCGAAGTGAAGACACAGGTTTCCCCTTTTCATAGATCATTTTGCAGGAAAAGGAATTTGGCCCCGAGACTTACTGCACTGTGTTATTCACACTTCTGCTAATAAATCATTTTTCTTATTTAAGAAGTAAAGCCATACTGTTTTCCATGTGTGAATTATCCTCTCGCCCTTCCTGAGAAAAATCTTGTGTTTCCCAAAGGTCAGTGGCAAACAACGCTTTCTGCCGCAGAGAGAATGAAACTCAGGCATGGGTATCCAAAAATCACAAGGCTGAAAGTCTCTCGGTATGGATTATTTGCTATTGTATTCCCAGCACGAACATTTCTAAAAGTTGTTCTAAATGAATGCTTTAACATAAAAGCATATAAAGTATGTTACAGACTTCAATCAGGAAGGATTTGTCTCCAGAGCATGTACAAGCACTGAACCAAAATATTCAGCTGCCTGAGTGCAAATGATGTACAGGGGAGTTATCCAAAGCAAAATCTGCAAGAAGCTTGCACTGAGTTAGTGCTCAAAGCACAGGAGTGTGCACTTCTTCCTATCGATCTGCACCATCCCCTGGGTTCTGCATTCTGAATGCAAAGAAGTTCAGCAGAGCTGCTGTCTCATTCAACTTATCGGATAAAACCTACAAATTGCTCCACAGCCCCCATCGGTTCCTGTCCATGCGGGGAGGGAAGTGTCACAGAGGAAGGAAGCAGTGTGAAGCAGCCTGGTCCTCAGCTCTTGAGGAAACTCGGCAAATACTCAGGTGCAGAAGCTGCAAAATGATGGGTTAATTTTTCCCTCTGTGCACTTTCTTTCCCCCATCGAGAATCCAAGGGTGGAGAAATAATCGCCCCACGCTTAGGTGCATGGGCACCTTGCTCAAGGCAAAGCACCAGAACCACTTCCTTCTGTACAGGGACCACATCCTGCTGTGCCTCAGCTCCCACTGTGGGCAGGTCTGTGCCGAGGGAAAAATCCATTTGAGACTATCAGGTTTTTCCGTACCCTTGTTTACAGCCTAATGCACTGCCCAGTGAAACCCATATAAGCCATCTGCTGAGTACAGCACTGGGTGAGGAGCTCACCGCATCATCTGGATACGTCACATCAGGCATAATTTACCTGGTTTGCTTTCCAGCTTCATTAGAATGGAAGCGCTGAAAAAATGGGGATATGTGCTGAGAGCTGAGAAAGTCCGTCACCTTCCTGGGGCCTTGCATACAGCCCAGATAAAGACAAGGTGCCTCTAGTGATCTCTTCCTAGAGATGCCACCCGTGATACACCTGGGTGAAAATCCATAGCACTTTTAGGGCTTGCTATGAACCCTTGGTTACCAAACATATTTATTGATATGCGGCAATAGATTGAGAAGCAACACTGAATTTCATGCCTGACAGAACTTGCCAACTTCTGTGTCCGAAGTGGCTGTTCCCGGTTGTCTGGTTCCCCTCAGGTGCTCCCCACTCCGTCACGCAGAGCATGAGTGTCCTGCTGTTGGCAGCTCCTGAGTACCCGTGCCCTGAAGAGTGGGGGCCAGATGGTAACAAGCACAAGCTGTGGAGAGAGCTACAGACAGCCAAGGGTTGTAACTTAGATCAGCAAGTTTCCTCTCCTGCTTGTGTTTTGTTTTCCAAATGAGGAAGTCCCACCTGCTTTGAAGTGCCTATTCCAGAATTTCCAGAGGGGTCTATCTATTATTGGTGTCAGTAAGTGCATACCTGGAGGGAAAACTTGCACCTAAACAGCAGGTTTACGAGAGCAGAGGGCTGAGCAGGCAGAGGAATGAGGAAAGGCTCTAACAGCTCCTCATTTATAATGCACAGAGGCAGGAACGTGCCCGTCAGCTCTGCTGCTCTGGCCGTGCATTAGTGAACCTGAGCACAGCCCTTTCCATCTGAGGACCTACAAGCGCTTTACAGCTCTCAGGAATAAATGGTGACATTTAAAAACAGGGGAGCTATGGCCAAAACAAAACAAAAACTGAAAAGAAAAAGCCAGCCTGGGGTCTGAGATAAAGATACGAAGAGTGAGGATGATCTCTCTTGTGACTTTTACTCAACAACTCAGTGAAACGCTCCCGCCTGTACAGATGGGGACCTTTTGTGTTCAGAGACCTCTCAGTTACTTTGCTGCCTCTCCATGTCTCTAAACACATGGGTTTTGTCTGCACTGAGTTCAGGAAAGCACAAAAGCAGATGCCCTGCATTTAAAAAGGAAAGGCTGTGAAAGAGGAAGAGTCCAAGATGATGGTGGCTTATACGCGGGGTAGTAAATGTATCCTCAATGATGCAGACACGGGCGCTGCACAAGGAAATGCTGGAGAACTAACTGCCTCTGACTTTTTTTAGCCAAATAATTTTTGATGCAAAAGATTTCATCTTCAGCACTGACTCCCTAGCCCAAAAGCAAAGCAGAGCATGCTTAACTTCAGCAAGGAAGAGTTTACTGCTTGCGCCTAAAGTCAAGCCTCCCTGGCAGTTGTGGGTTTACAGCCTTGTTTTCCACTGTTTGAAAACTTTTAATTTGATTTTCAAATGATCCAAACAAAACCACAAAAATCTCTTGTTGCGTCGGTGAAATCAACATATTTAAGTTTAAACCTGTGACTATCAGCTGCATGAAGCAGATTGTAAAACCAAAGGGAAAAGAAGAAGGTAGAATTCCAGAAACCCTTTTACCACACAAATTGTGCAAGCATTGCAGTGCAGAAGCTCGTTTCCTGGGCACGTCTGGACATAGCCACAGCTCACCCTCACCCTTCAGCCTCTGCTCTGTTGGGTAGCAGAAAGAGCAAAGCTGGACAGCTGTCAGCAGCTCCTGACAGACCCTGCTCGCTCTTTCCGCTGTCAGAAGTCTGCAGGCCCTGCTTGTCTCACCTTGTTGCTCATAAAGAAGCCTTGGAGGATGTAAAAAAACCTGTTCTTTAAACTGATTCTTTAAACTGCATCAATACAGTTTATTGAGAAAGGTGTTGAATTTTGGCAATATTTTTTGCAAACAGATTTATCCACGAAAGCGGATTTTGAGTGCAGTGTAGTATCAGAGCCAGACATGCTGATCCCATGACCACAAAACCTTCCCTCCAGGAAAACGGTTCCAGAATTCTCTCTTTCTCCTCCCTCCACCTCTCACTCCCTCCTTTACCTCCTTCCTCTCTGCCTGTCTGATAAAATAGGAAGCGCTGTAACAGCCTCACCAGTAATCTCAGCATTTAACTTATTTTTCTGGCACATTGGCTGATGACGCAGTCTGTGTGACATGCTGTTTTCCTACACGAGCTTGAAAAACTAATGACCTATAGATGTGATACAGTGCTAAAGCTTTAACATTGCATCTCTAGATTAGTCTGTATTTTAACTTGGTTTTGAAACCTGAGAAAAAGAAGAACTCAGTCTTTCTGGAATCCTGAAAAATCTTTTTGATGATATAATAAAAGTCTTTCCTCCTGAAATTACCCAAGCTGCAGAGTAGACCAGACTGCTGTCCAAAGGCAAGCTAATCACTGCTACTTTCCTTTTAATAGCATAAGAGCAGCCAATATGTTCCGTGTATTTTTTTGCAACACGGGGATGACCGGTACCTCTTATTGCAGGGTCCTTGCAAGTGATGAATAAAACCAGAAGGATTATGGAGAACGGAGGGGCATCTTTCATCAACGCCTTTGTAACCACCCCGATGTGCTGCCCATCGCGCTCTTCCATGCTGACGGGGAAGTACGTGCACAACCACAACATCTACACCAACAACGAGAACTGCTCCTCTCCCTCATGGCAGGCTACCCACGAGCCACGCACCTTCGCTGTGTACCTCAATAACACCGGCTATAGAACAGGTAAGAGGCAAACCAACAGTGGTTCTTTGTTTGAAGTGCAGATGACAGGTATTCAGCAACAGGGCTCAAATCGCTGCCTAAAATGAAGCTGTTACTGTCCCAAGTTGGGTTTACAGAGCAGAGTTTTGGCGTTATGGAGAGGGAGGGGGTCCAGTTCTGTGGCTAACGGCCACGTAAAGAAGGTCACTTGTAATCGAGCAGCATATTTCCACCTTTGGATGTCCCAGGTGGGACATAAGCTGTTGGGCAGTTACCTCTGGTGCATGAGAGGTGCGATTTAGTGGCATTGTGGGTCTGAACTGGCAGTTCCAGACATGATTATGGTCAGTGTTACGACCTGCTTGTGGACAGCTGCTAACAGTTGTGGAAGAAGATGTCAGGGCCAGGCTGGGAACTGGTGCCAAAGGACCTCACAGGAGTGAAGTGCCTGTCATGGGAGTGAAACAAGGTGAATGGTATAATTTAAACTTTGCCATGGGGCGATATTTCATTTGCATTTTCTGAAAAGGAGTAGAAACATGCCTTTAAGAAGGATTGTTCTGCTGTGCGCCAATAAGATTTGATAATTTTCTTGTAAATTCCTGGCGGTTTTCCGCAGTCAGGAGATCCCTTTCCTGTCTACAAAGAACTCTTCTTATTCCTCTCGCCTGCACTTCAGCTTGATGTAAAACTTGATTCATTTCTGCATCACCTATCCCCTAAGATTCAATCTGTAGACGCGTTAGGCTCCAGCCTGACTTCCCCTTCGCAAGGTACAGGAGTTGCGCGAGGTCATCAGGGTGCAATTTGTCCAGAAGCCTCGTTCAACTACAAAGACTCCCCTTTACAGGACCAACGAGGCACAGAGCTCGGTGCCAACCCTGTTCCTTACAATGTAATTGGCAGCGAAGCGGTTTGTCTCTATCAGTGGCTTAGGCTCAAGAACGGGCTGCTTTCAGAACGTAGCAGGCGAATGTCTCCATGCTGTCTGCTTGCCCTAATTCTCTTCATGCTGCTAGATCCAACGCCTCAAATTGGTCTGCCTGTTTGCCATCTTTTCTGCACCACACAGACAGCTCGCTCAGTTTTTCTCCTGTCTTTCTGCATCTGTAGTTCTGGAGAGCTTCTGCGTCCTGTGCAGACAGCTAAACCAGATGAATATTTAACTTCTTTGGACCTGGTGCTGGCTCTGATGCAGCACCGCATAGTGCTTCACTCTCCACTGAGCTGATTTCAGTGAAGGTCCATTGTTTGACCCTGTGATAAGATGGCCCCAAAGAATTTATCCGTTTACTCCTTGTAAGGTGAGCCTACCTCCTCGTTACCCCACAATTATTTTTCAAAGTGGCAGATTAATTAACAGCAGATCTTATAATACATTTTTCAAGGACAGTGCAGCCTCATTAAAAAGAAATCAAAAGTCCCCTCGCCAACTAATAATCCACATTTCACAGCTAGAAAATTTAGGAAAATTGTAATGACTTGAGCACAGCTGGGAGTCAAGAATAATCGGGAGCGAGGAAGAGGGAACTGGGGAGCGAGAGTGACCCCACACCACATAGACTGGTCCTGACTCTATGCTGTGCACAGATGCTGTGTGTATTTACTCTGGGCATCTCTACATGTTTGGAGAGGAAACCAGTGTCCTCCTCCATGGGGAACGGAGAAAGAAGTGAGTGACCCAAGGCCACGGGTAGTTTAGTGGCAGTCCCAGTAAGGTGCTGGTCCAGATGAGACAGCATGCCATACCTCCAGCTCGCTTCTCTGTTTGGAATGATGAGGATTTAGCTCTCCCTTTTTGCATAGGATCAAATGGTTGTATCAGTCAGTGGAAGCAAAGTGGTGGGGGAGTGTTTATATAATGTCCTTAGCACTGTTCACTCCGAATAGTTTCCAGCATCTATAAAGCACCCGTGGTATAAACCTGCCACAGCCTTAACCCTCTGCAGTGCAAAGGATCACACGTGGGCAGAGAGCTTATGAGGGGAGTCCTGCGGAATGGGTTCTTCTTTCCTGTCTCTATTTTACCCTTTTACTCCTCTTCTTTGCTGCTGTGACCTAACGGAGATGTTGCATTTCATGGCACTGTCCCTCTTTGAGCTTATACGTCAGTGCTAAATCAAAGGCAGGAGCTGTGCTGGGCAGTAACAGAGCAGACAACATTCAGAAACTACATTGCCAAACCAAAATCACTTTTGCTTCTAATTAGCATTTTTTAAAAATCCCCCAACAATTGAGGCTGTTTCAATGTTTACGGTTTCCCTTGCTCACAAGCTCTATGCAAATGCAGCCATGAGCCAAGGGCACAGCTTCCTGATTGCTGGTAGTCCACAAGATTGGCAATATTAAACCGGAGTTTGTAGGAAATAGCAGGGAAGACAGAGTAAATAGGTAGAGAGAGAAAACAAAGCAAGTCTGGAGAGCTTCAGAAGGATGAGACCTTTGCTTTAACTATATAGGCTCCAGCTGCTCATACTGGGGGTGGGGAAGGGTCACACTGAAATCACTTTCAAATTTTGTGGGAATGGTGAGAAAGGTTTGAGAAATTTTCTTCCATCTCATAGTTTTAATGTCAGTAGACATCCCTTCAGCTATTCGGATCCAGAAATTCCATTTGTAAGATTGTCAGATGCAGGAGCAGAGATTTTGCCTGTTATTGGCTGGGTATTTGCCAGGAACCTCAGGACCCTGCGTGCTCCTCATGGCACCCTCAGCCTTCTGTGGGTCACAGTGAAGTTGAGCTACTCAAGTGTTCGTTTCTAAAAGCTTGTGTTTGTAAAACCCAAGAAGTGACTGGGCGTCAAGATGTCACTACCTGGCATGTTTTGACATTAGTCACAGACTTCAGTGGAGTCATGAACTGAAGTGGTCGCTTGGTTGGCATCCAGTTAATATGTTCAGCAGCACATGCCAGCTTCTGATGCGTGTCCATTGGCATCTGTCACTCACGCATAGTCACAGCATAGTGACCAAAGAGCTAGTGAAACAGCAGGAGACTGAGAGCTAAGGAGTGTTTAAACTGTGCTTCATTCCCTTCTGACACACAGGGACATCCTTCATCCAGAGAGCAAAGTCTTTGCCTCCTGAGTGGGTGGGCAGACAATGGGCTTCTCCCTCTGGAGGCAAAGCCCAGGTGGGCATGGATGAGCAGGGAATGACTCCTGGTTTTCAGAATATTTCTAAAGTGAAAATAGAGAGAGAGAGAACTCCAAGCATTAGGTTCTTTCTTAACTGGTATAAAAGAGGGTGGGGAGCATCAAGAATAACTCATAAGTATTTTAAATAACTAAAACTATGCCTCACTTTTCAGAACAAAATTGCCCTTTCAAACTAAGAAATGTACAAATAAAAATGAAATATGCTGAATATACATTCTAATAGTCCACAAAAAGAGAAATGTAGAGGAGGAAAAAGGCTGAAAAGGACAACATGGAGGATTTTCTAGTTCTAGGGTATCATGTGAAGTGAAAGGGTTTTTTTTTTTTGGTTTCTGTCCAGGACCTCATCAAAAACCACAGCATGTTTGCCTACTTATGCTCAAAACAGAACTCTGTGCTATTAAATATTGCACAGAAAACCATACGCTGAAAGATTTTTAGTGAGTTTAGGCATTCAAGTGCTTCATTTAGGAAAATCTGGGTAGAACGTGGTCTGTGCTACTATTTAATCTCTCTTGTTCACGAGGCCATATGATAGCCTTTAGCTGTATGGCAACATGCCACTTTTTTGGAGGGGGAAATTTCCTCAGTTTAAAAAGATGGACAAGTCCTATCCAATGGCATGATGCTGGCAACCGCATCGGCAAGGAAGGGGGTCTCAGATCCCCTTTGCTAAGCTCTGCTGCTTTCTTCCTGAGGTACTAAGAGTGGGGGTTTTTATCACATATGTGGGGGCTGGGGGTGGCAGCTATAGGTTTTCAAACGTCTGCTGCAAGGAAGGTAGTGCTCTGAGCCTTGTCCCCTGGCCTGTCCATCCCCAAGTCGTTCCCACCCTCCTGGGTCCAGCCAGTCCTCGACAGACACATCCTGTTCCCACCACTTATCGTTAGTGATCTCCTTCCCCAGCCTGACCAGCAAGTCTGCCTCTCCCACCTCCTTGAGTTGTCAGCTTCTTTCTCCTTTCTGCACTCTCTGTCTGGTTTCTGCGTTGACGTTGCCAGTCCTGGGCCACCAAGCTCCCCATGATTCCCTTCCCCTCTCAGCCTCTTTGCTGAATCTCCTGCCATTCCCCAAGCTGCTTGTCCTTCTCTGGTCCCCTCCTGCTCTCAGCATTTCAACCAATTTTCTCCCACCTACTGTCCGCTGCTCACAGGTGCCAGAGAATAAAGTCCTGAGGTGCCCAGATCTCCAGCACACACAAACTGCAGGGTTTTTTTCAAAATTGAGAGCAAACTTTTCAGACAGGTTTTCACCAGGATGATAAAAGATGCCTCCTTGACAGAGAGTCCATCGTGTCTTTGGTAGGGTTCATGCTCTCAGAGCAGAGCTTGGAAGTGCTATCAAATGAACGCTCACATAATTTTTTTCAGATGTTAAAGCATAACCCCTTTTCCATTACTGCGGTTCGCAAACATGGCTACTGTTTGGGCTAAGAAGTTTCAAAAAATTCAGCCTGAGGCAGATATCCAGTGTGGAAAATTTCAGTCCAAGTATGAGAAAGTTATAAGCAACTGAAAACAGGGATTTATAATGAGAAGTGTCAGACAACATCAGCACTGGAAAGTGCTACCAGCTTGGCCCATAATACCGGCTTTGTTAAAGAGATCACCCGGGCTAATGATGGCTGTATCGAGTTATAGGCTAATGCCTTTTGCAACTGCTGAGTTATAAAAACCTTAATGCTCTTTTTGGTAAACCTGGCAGCGACTGGGAAAGACCCACAAAGCTAGAGAAGAAGTAGAAAACCTGAGGTTTTCTGCTGCGGTTAAGTTACAAGACTGGGAACTGCGAAACCTGAATAATATTCTTGGCAATGCCACCAGCTTCCTGCGCGACTTAGGTCTGGCTGAAGGTTAACCTCTTGGTGCCTTGGTTCTGGGGCATTTTGGGGACAGTGCTTGTTCCGTTTCCCTGGCAGTGCTGGCGAGCTGAACTGGCTTTCTGCACTTCAATGATGCCATACGCTAATCCTCTGTAGTTTTTCGACAGAAAGGAAGAATCAAACTTCTCAGGTTTTAATCTATCGCTTGCACAATGGGAAGCAGGCAAGGAGGAATTAGCTGGAATAACTGGGAAGCTGCAGTTTTGCTGGGCTCTGTCCCCAGAAGCCCAGCGATGTCACACAGACAGCGCTTCGCCGCTCCCGGGAACAGTTCCCTGGCTCGGGTGGAGGAAGTGGGCTGTCTCCTCGCAGCTCTTGTCTGGGTCACGGTGACTAAACCTCTCTGAAGCACGCCTCCTTAAAGGCTGGGGTTTTATTTTAGATCGGAAATGTTCCCCTAAGCCTCAACAAATAACGAGGTTGTGGAGCGTAAGACGCGTCCTTTGATCCGTGGAGATGCGGAGATGTCTTGGCAGCAGACGCAGCCCGGTTCACCTGTGCCCTAAGCCAGCACCGCTGGCAGGAGCGACAGGATTCGCTCTGTTGTGTGCTGCTCTGAACCTTAGTCACAAACACCTGTAGAAAATACTGGGAGGAAAAGGTACCAGGAATGATGAGAATTTTAATCGCATTCAGCTATAAATATCCTGGCTTCAAACTCCAGAGATCCTCTGGGTCAAATGCTCCTTGTCTTGCACTCGTGCAAACCCTCGGATCTCTCAGTTCAGTTCAGGAACCATTAGATGCTGCAGGGAAAGAAAAACCTGTATTAAGGCATCTTCTCTTCATGTTAGGCACCAAACGTGTGTGTTTTGCTGCCACCTCTGAGACACGCAGATGTCTGTGTAACTGTTCGCCGTGCCATGCGGTGTTGTTTGCATAAACTTAATGGAACATCCTCATACAGAATACAATTATTCTGATATACTAAGCTACTCTACATGTGATTAAATATAAGAATGAGCCCTGGGAACAGTTAGCAAAACTGCCAGAATGCAGATAAAAACTGTCTTATTAAAATGCAAAAATCTTCCCTGATATCCCTGTGGGGGCCGTTACATACAGTAATGAAAAGATGTCCCTTGAAATGGCATTACATTTTAATGAGGCTTTTAGCCATCGAGTCATAATCTCCATTTTATTAATTACAACAGAAATGGCTTCCTAGGCCCTGTAACCACCAAGTACAAACAGCTTCTAAAGCTGAGCATTCCCAGTTGGTGCTCAGGCTTGGGCAGTTCAGCAGGTGTTGGGCTACAGCAAAGTTGAGGATGTGGGTTGACTTTCCAAGCCAAGCATGTGAAGATCCAGCGAGGACATTTGCACATCACGGGTAGTTCCGTGAGATATTCCATGGTGCTTTAATAGTTTACAGTCCTCTGACTAACAAAAAAGATGCCTGTTGTGATGCCTTGCTGATTATTATTTGCCCCCATGGACACCACTGTGCTTTCCTTCTACTCTGGCACCCGTCTGCAACCACTTGCTGCTGGCTCTGGGCTCCAGCTCTGACTCACTTGCCCTGTCCTATACTCAGTGGTACTCAGAAAATCCCACAGTGAAGGGACCGAACTCTTGTGTTTCAGTAAAAGCCTGGCTTTTCCCTAATTACTCATATCCTCCTGAGCTTTTGACCAACAAACCACTCTTGGTTAGAGCAATTTGGCAAATGTGATCCATTATCGCGGCCACCGCTGCTCCCACCAGTGTTCAGGGCTCTGCTGCACATTTGACGTGGGAACTGCTTTATTCTGCAACAGGAGGAAACATCTATTTCTGCAAACTGTCACTCAAGGAGCCGCTTAAAACTTGACAGCTCTGAGATTATTTTAATGATAAAATACTAAATCATTGCCAACACAAAGGTGAATGGTTCAGGCTGTCAATCCAGAGTCTCATAACTTGCACCAAAATAAGGGGTTCAGGGGGCTGAAGGGGAGCTAACAAAACACTATTAAAGTAGGAAAATGAAGTCATCTAAAGCAAGGAAATTCCAAGAAGGCTTGCGCCCCCCCCTGCCCCCAGATCCAAGCCTTCCTTTCCTTTTCTAAATTCAGTTTATCTGTTCTCACCCCTGTGCCCCAGGTCACCTCGTCTCTGCATTTAGTGCTGGTGGCTTTCTCTCAGGCAATGTCTGAACATCGAGCAGCTGACTGCTCCATGTTTTAGTGCCAAAACCAAAACAGTGGGGACCTTCCCAGGTCCATAAAGGAACACACTGTGGTGACATCAAAGTGGGAAGCTGCAGCAAGGCTTTCCTGATCATCACACAGTCTTTCAGAGCTTAGCCATTTTGAGACAGATGGTCATTGCTACCTCTGCTGTTTACAAAGGCACTGCATCAAAGCCAAGAGACAGCTTCTTAGAGAAAAGTTTCCCGGTGATTTTTAAGTGGGCAAAACCATTAATTTTTTTCCTAGCCTTTTTCTTGGAAATTGCTGCACTGTTTGGCTAAAATGTTCCGTGGAGCAGAATCCAGCCTGAGTCAGATAGCATGGAAACTATCACCGCTGATGACTGAAGTCTGGCAAGACGCTGAATAGCAGAGTTCAGGTCTCAGTATTAGTCAATCTTAATTATAGGTGGGGCCATCGAACCATTCTACGTGATAAATTGCTGTAAGTTCCCTTTCACAGCTTGAAAGCCTCTGATCTTTGTGGGAGGCAGGTTGGCAGCAGAGTCCTTCACAAATGAGCGCAGCATGCAGAGGTCATGCAGGAGCTGCTGGTGGATCTGGGGTGGCATTCAGGAGGGCTGACCTCAGATCTCCCCTGTAACCACAGACTGTCCTTGATTTCGCTTGGCTCCACAATGCTTCCTTTCTCTTGGTCCTGTCACTCTCACACTTTGCTGTTGACTCTCTGAGTTCTCTTCCCCTTCTACTCCTTTGGCTTCCCTTCCCACAGCATTTCGGCCTTTATCGTTACACTTTCCCTGGACATCTGAGTGTTTAACCCCGTTTGCCTTAGAGCAGGGGTTTGGTTTCCATTCCAGGAGGCAGTGGGGCCAGGCACATATTCCTCCCTACGGTCACCCTCCTCACCTCTAGAGTCTTGGTTTCTGGTTGGCCTCAGGAGACAGAAGGAGGGAGTTTGAGTTGCTTTCTTGGTGGCTCTGGGAGGAAGAGCTGGAAGCCTGGTCTGCTGCCTGCAGGACTTGTTTATATGTCACATTCCACGTGGTATAGGAAAGTAACATTGCATATGGCTGTAACCTCTGGTTAGTGACATCTGGCAGTTCTATGGTTCAGTTGCACCATATTTATGTTGACTCAGGCAAGTCTTCATTATGAACATTTTGATTTTTCCACCAGTCTTCCCAGGAAGTTCACCATGCCCACATCAGTCAGATCTGATTTATTCAAGCCCTTCCACAAAAGTGCTTTTTTGGTTGGATTTAATTTGTCTAGGTTGAATGTGAGGTTTTCCAAAGTGACTTCATCTCCTAGTAGGAAACAAGTATGGGGTTTTGTCGCAGGTCCTGAAGCTCAGCTGAGGGAGCGATGCTGGGCAGCAGCGAGGGCAGGGGCTGTGCTTCTTGAGAGGTGCCGTGAGGTAGATAGCTATCACCTAGGGAAGCTCTGGAAAGGGCCCTGGAAAGGGAGACGTCCCTGTCCTTCCCTCCTCTTCAGCAGCGTCTCATTTTCTGAGCACCTTTGTGCTGGCTGCTGGGGACACGGGTGGCAGAACTGCTGGCACAGACACCCAAGTAACTTGCTGGGGCTGAGCTGGAGCTAATAATTCCCTAAAGCCCCAAGCTGCAGGTCTGGTCAGGGGTTTTGTCACCACGCTTCCCAGGAGAGCAGGGCAGAGCCATCCAAACCAACCATTTTTACCCAGGCCAAAAACCATATGCAAGCAGCACGGAGTTTTTATTTCAAGTGGAAACCAAGAGAAACATACTCATACTAAAAAAACCCCGAAAGTATTTCACGTGAACTTTAGATTCCTAAAGATTAAGACAAAAACCTAAAGTCACAAACTCTTACAAACACTCTGGAAATGACCTATTTTAACTTCAAACCCCTCTAAGGTACAAAAGGAACATTTTGGATAAAGCAGCTCTGGCATTCTAACACATTTTATCTCCATTCATGCATGCTTTTGACTAAGACTAAAAGACTTGGATTGCAAAGCCTCATGTGTGTGTTCTTTTTTTTCTTCTTTTTTTTTACCTTCACAGCTTTTTTTGGGAAGTACCTCAATGAATACAATGGCAGCTACATCCCTCCTGGGTGGAGAGAGTGGGTTGGATTAGTGAAGAACTCTCGCTTCTATAATTACACCATTTCTCGCAATGGTAACAAAGAGAAGCACGGATTTGATTATGCAAAGGTATTTTCCAGATGCATCAATGCCCCATCATTAATCCATATAAAAATAACTTTCAGATAATTGATTAACCAGATAATTAATTAACCAACTACAGCCAATACATTTGGGATGTTATTTTCTCTCCAGGGCACTACAGATCGATTTCCACATTAATTGTGCAATGGAAGGGAGATGATCCCAGTAGAGGGAAGTGATTCCTCCCTCTCTTTGCTAGAAAGTGCTGGTTTGGTGGCAGAAGAGAAGAGTAAACAAAGGCCTTTCCCCGGAATAATCACACCCCTTGCACTGCTGAACTTCAAAGTTAGCTGAGCGTTGTCAAACCTTAGTTGAAGTTGTTTTCCGTTGAACAAAACGCACCAAAAATAAGGCTGAGTGAGTAGATAAGTGCGAGAACATGGCCGCCAGAGACCTTCAGAGCTTGTTCATGCTCCCGATGAGGTTTGGAAAGCATGCCAGGGTGACCTGCCCACTGCCCTGAAGGTTCCCGGGAAGGCCGAGGAGTGCAGCTTGTGGAGTTTCCAGCCTGCGGAAAGCCGTGTCTGGAATTTCCTCAGACTGCAGCTCGTGGAAGATGAGACAGATTTTGCAGCTGTGGTTTCTGACCCATGTAATGAGATTTTATTGGGAGCTCGCAATGCCTGTTTCTGATTTCCCTACCCGTAGAAATTACATGATACTGATTGTATATTTATATAGGGTAAAAAAAAAAAAGAAAATGGAGAATATTGGTTAGCTATACATTCCTTGCACACCCCATGTATGTAGCTAGAATAAACAGGGCAATAGGAGCGGGGTAGGTGCTTGGGGAGAGCCATCACATGGGCATTCCGCGTGAACAGGACACAAACCCCCCAGATGCTCCCGATGCCTCGTGACCCATTGTGCAAACCCAAAGGTCCCTCGCTGGCTCTCCCCTGCCCTCAAAGGGCCGGCAGCAGCCAGGGCTCCAGGGTGGGAGAGGGGACCGGGCAGGGACCTGGGAGGTCCCAGCTGGCTGACTTGTCCCGGCACTGCTGTGTGACACAGACCTTGTCCCTCAGGCTCTGCTTTTGCAGCTGTTTGGGGCCTCAGCTCCACAACATATGATTAGTCATGCCTGGAAGTGCTTGAAATTACAAACATTGTCTCAGCACTTTCTCAATGGAGCTGGTCCTAGACCTCCGGGCCAACAGCGAGTGCTTCGAGGTGGCAGGTGGTTTAATTTAAGTTTTCATCTTTTTGTTTTTTTCTGAGTCCCATTTCCTCCCTTCCTCTCGTAGGCTTCCATTTGCCACCTTGGCTGAGGGTTAAGCCAGTTTATTAGCGAGTCACAACCTTAATCTCAGCAGCTGCACTGCTTAAAGTTGCCCAATTAAATGAACAGAGCCTGCAGGAATTCAACCGCTCCCTGCGTTCGCTTTTGCCGTTCCTCTGACAAAGATTTCTGCATTCTGCTGCCTGTTGTCACTTTCTCCCACTTTGTACATATGCAAAAGTATACTCTGAACAAAGAGCGGGCAAGCAATGTTCATATAAACAGAAAACTGACTGTGAGAGTTGACTTGTTGCCATTAGGAGCCGGTGAAACTCATGAAACATCTTTGTCAGTATAGCCTGTCATTTTAAATTTTATTGGCATTATATTACAAAATCTGGAAATCATATTTACTTAATGCTTTCTGTTGTATCTGATTTGCAAAGTACTGTCTCATTTTATGAGGCATCACCTGCTTAGGAAAGTAATTCCTGCTTGGCCTCCCCTAAGCTCCCTCAAATCATGCGACTCTTTGATGGGGTGTTTTTAACCTCCTGAGCTGAGCTTTAATGAGGCCTTGAAAACAGCATCATAATGTGATAGTATGTGATGCAATTAATCATGCACTTTGTAACTTTTGCTTTGTGTGAATCGTATGTTCCAGGACTACTTCACAGACCTAATCACTAACGAGAGCATTAATTACTTCAGAATGTCTAAGAGGATATATCCCCATAGGCCCATCATGATGGTCATCAGCCACGCTGCGCCCCACGGCCCCGAGGATTCGGCACCGCAGTTCTCAGAGCTCTACCCCAATGCTTCGCAGCATATGTAAGTCAAGCTCCCACCTTGCCAGACCCTCTCCTTGTAGCTGCTGCTTGAGAGGAATTTGTTCATGGAGACATTGCAGGAGTAGAGAATTCAAATGTAAGGAAGCCACAGTAAGCGCTGAGCATTTGCTTGTTTCTTTTGCCGTCCCTGCTCCTTTTTGGGAGGAGAGTGACAGCTCTGAGCATTATGAAAGCAGAGAGAAGCTTTTTTCCTCCTGGGAAGTTGTGGGAGATTAAAAGGTCAGTATTTGGCTTTGTAAGGGCAGCTTCTTACAATACCCTGAAAATATGTAGACACAGGTCAGGATCTGTTGGAAAGATATTACTTCCTTCGGCTTCCTCTAAGCTATGCGCTTCCTGGGCTCTAAACTGGGTGCACTGAGAGTAAAAACACACTTCTGGAGCTTTTGGGAGCACCAGATTTGTTTATAGACTAGATACTGGCAGATTCCCAAAGTAGCCTATTAGACTGCACTCCTAAATAGCATGCCTGATCTTTTTTGGTCATGATAACAACAAAAAAGAGTTCTTCAATTTGTTTTTAGAACTGAAACCAGCTCCAGGCAAAAATCTGAGGATAGTCCTGGATTGCATCTCTTGCTTTACACCTTGAGTATTCTGGGTCCTTTCCCTCATCGCGAAGTGTTATGGAAGCTTTCCACTGCCCTTCTGTCTACCATAGGCACAGAGACCATTCTTTCTTTTTAGGTGCTTAAAGAGTGTCTTTGCACCTTTTGCCACGCAGAAAAAAAAATTGATAAAATATTTTAGCTGGATTTTACATTGATTTGGCCTCTGAAAATGAGGAGGAATCAGCTTTATCATGCAATAGAAAAGCTTCTTGCTCTACAAATTGCATTTTGGACAATCTGCAGCAGCTCCCATGCAGGGATGGGTTTTGTTTTTGTAGTTACATTAACTACTCCAAAACTGCAAGAAGTAGCAGTTACTGCATAAACTGTATGGATACACTGATCTCTAGTTGGGGCCAGAAAGAGATTTGCTGCTCATGAAACGTGGTTAAGTATTTGTTGGTTTGTATTGTTTTTTTAATCCTCTTACTGGCTTCTGCTCTCTAGAAATGCCACTTCCCTTGATCTTACCTTCTTAACTATATTTTTCTTATCCTATATTCTCAACAATCCCACATTCCTGAGACTAGACTTTGCAGGTAATGCAAACCAGTCAGCGATGTTTTTGTAGTTTAGATACCCAGGGTGATTTCTACCTGTATACAGAAGTGATGAGATTGAGAGTTTAGTTTGTAAATGTTCACTTGAAATTGGTTCTCAAGTAATCATCCTGAAAAATTGTTATCACTATTTTATGTCCTAAAGGTAAAATAAGATAGATATGAATACATAACACCTGTTGTATTGGGTTCAAACTCTCTAACTCTGTATCCTGAATTATGTGCTCCAGCAGAAAGGATCGGAGAATGCTTAGGGGGGGAAAAAAAAAAAAAAGGAAAGATGCCTTTTCCCTGTTTTTCCATCTTTTGAAGATCACCCATTCAGGGGCGGCTTCCAGGCCACTGTGCCCCGTTCTCTTTGCATCGGTCTGATCTCTTTTTGCAGCATGGTGGCAGCCCCACCACCTTGCAGTGACAAGTTCCACAGCATCACCCCACACGGCAGGGACAAAAGACCAGCTTTTCTTTCCTGCTAAACCTGCAGCTCACCCAGGCCACCCGCGTCCTCTACTTCCCATCCTGCGTGGAGTAATGAATGGTCACTACATCAAATTTAATGGACCTCTCCCGTGTCTTCTTTCAATCACTCCTTTTGATAGCAAGGGAGTTGTATCTATTTGTTCTCGCTCTGTTCAGCAGACTGCTTCCCGTTTTTTGGAACAGATTGCCTGGCCCCAGGCAAGCCAGCCTGTCTGCTGGGGGACCATCCATCATGGGAGGGTAGGATTCAAACCGCTTCCGCTTAGCTGTGGGGACCGTGTCTGGAACAAAAGCACTGAATCATTGCACCTCACCCTGCCTCTCCCCAGGCCAAAGCAACTCATTTTAGGCTCCATGCTCGCTGTCTTCTGATAAAAGAGTGCTTGTAGGAACTTGCATTGCTTTATCATGCTCCTGACACTTTCTACTGCTTGTTTTCAGCCTGTGTGTTTTCTAGCTTGAGCTGCTAGAACCAATGGATTTAGTTAGTCTCCAAAATTTCAACCGCCTCTCCACCTTACACAGGCTGCGTGTTACCTGCGAAGATCAAGCAAAGGTCCTGCGTGTTTGCAGGCTTAGTTTCGTTTGAGAACTTGCGTAAATTAGTTTCTGTTTGCATGGCCTCCTGGGGTCTAAATACTTTGCTCTGCTGGGTTACTTGTGAGATAGCCCAGAACAGGAGACTCAGCCACGCTTCTTCTTGTCTTCTGGTGGTGTTGATTTCTTGGCAACCTCCTTGCAAAGTTTTTTCTCTAGTGACCTCAGGAGATCCTTGCTGGGTTGTTACGTGTTTCTTGTTGCGCTGACTGACAGCTTGTGTTAGAGCTCAGTCTGCAGACTAAGAAATGAGACAAATTGAAGATAAAGTGCCAATCTGGGTCACTGGAGCCTCCAGATAACTGATTTCTCTAGCAAAAATATTAGGACCATGCACTAGAAGATATAAGAAGTTCAGTTCTCACAGAAATACTTGGTGCTCCCCATGAAAACACCATAAGAACAATAAAATCCCTCCTGCCAAGGTTTGTGTAATTTGAACGTTTAACCCTTAGGTTTTCTTCCTTGGTGGTCAAACACCATTTGAATCTCTTTCTTTCTGACCTTGGGTGACAGCCATCTGACCTTGGATTTTGTTTTTAAAAATGTAGTTGCTATATCATGTTACTGTAACGCCTACCTCCAACAAAGAAGGGAAATCAGGTCAAAAGCTGCTTGCTGGCTTTACAAACCGAGACGGGAGGTTATACCTACAAACCAAGGATTACGACAGCCTGTCACCCGCGTGTGAGGGGAAGCTTTGCTTGGAAGGACAGCAGCTGAAGCAGACCCTTCAATTACATGACGTTTCCTTGCTGGTAAAGTGCCTGATTGAAAATCTGCCTTTATGAATTAAAAAAAAAAAAGCCACAACCCAGAAGTTTGTCCTGAAGAAGTTTTCCACTTGCGCATATGAAGAGGCTACAGCAAGAGATGCTCCAGTTCAGGGAGAGTTCTGCCCTCAGATGTGGGCATCTGTTGGTCTCATTTCCCCATGGAAAGAAGAAAATCACTCCACAAGATTTATGAAAAGCCCATCAAAGCCAAAAATAAAAGAATTACATAATGTCGTAACCTTACAGTCCTGTCCTCCTCGGCACAAACACCCTGCTGGAGTGGCGTGAAAGCTCTTACAGGGACAAGAGACTTAATGATGTGTATACTGTTTAACCATTAATTTTAAGCGATCTCCATTAATTCTGATTAGCTCCAACCTAACCTGATACACAGACTGTATCACATGGGAAGCAGCAGACACTACTGTTTTTAAGCATCCATTCTGCCTCCCACTCTCCCACCTCTCCTCAAAATACCTCCTATTTCTGGCACCTAAAAATATTTCTGAAAGTTGATGCTGGCTTTTATCACCACATTTTCTGAAGATAAATCATACCAACGCATGTGCTCTAGCTGTGCCCGGAAGTTATTTCTGTGGCAGAAAATGGGAACTGGAGAAGATGCACCAGACGAAAGCAATACACAGACCTTTGCTGTGGTAACAAATGTCATCTGTTGGGGCACAGGGTTGCTAGCCCTTTGGCACTGTTGTTTTTAAATGTGAAGTTACGACACAAGAGATGTCTCTCTAGGTGTCCCTGGCAGCTGTTCCAGGGAAATCTCGTTCCATCAGACAGCTGAGGAGGAAAACTCTGACTCAAAGGATGCGCTAACAAAAGCCCCACTTCTCAGTCACGCTCAGGGCCTCTGGCACTTCAACTTTCAGTGTGAGCCAGTCTTAGGGGACCTGTAAATCAGACCTAAGATGTTTATAAGCTGTGAAGCAAACAAACATTAGAAGCACAAATCTGCGGGAGGCAGGTTTACTGAAGAATGTGAAAAATGGAAATCTGAAACACTGCTGGCTGTGCTGAGCTGAAGATCCCTGGGCAGGCAGGAGGATGGACAACCAGGTTTTATGGTTGTCTAGGAGCAATCCTATTGCCAGGCTAAAGATCTCAGGAGGAGCTGATAGAAATGGTCACTGGGAAGAGAGCAGAAAACTTCCCCAAGCAATGTGAGGGAAAGTAAGGTGATAGGAAATGCAGAGCTTTAAATTTCTCTTTAAAAATCATACAGAAGGTGCTGAGCGGCCAGGTGTTGTATTTAACAGGTAACAGGTTTTTTTACTTCTTTATTCTGAAACATGGCAGTTGTGTTGCGCTTCAGGAGTGAAGCTTTCATACCTTGCATCCCCAGACATATAAATATCCCTGTGTTTAAAAGGTTCCCCTCTTAAAAGGCCGCAAAAGCAGACCCAGAAAGGTAAAATTAAACTTCACGTTAATACTGACCATGCCACTGGTCGTGTTCTTAATTTTGCCCAGGACCCAGGCTTCCTGCTTTCCAAGCCCAGTGTGTCAGCCTGGAAGTCTACTTTCCCTGGAAACAAAGGATTTGCCTCCTTTGTTTATTTACTCTTCTTCTGAAGAAACACAGCCACTTACACAGTGTTTGCTAATCATGTTTCAAATAATAATATAGGTGTCAATGAAGTACAGCAGCCATTCATTTTTCACAGTGAGTTTTGCCATAGGTATTATTTTAAACTGTTGTTGACTGTTATTTTTATGAAAGGACAATGTTCCTGGGGCACATAAGTACTGTGTTATTTTCTCTGACTGGAGGACTCCCAACCCAAACAGAAGATTAGCTGAACGCTTTTGGTATAAAAACCCCCAAGAGCTCTGTGGGGGTTTTTCACAGTCAAGATTCTTAGGCGGTATTTTTGTGAACAAAATTTTCTTTTCTTGGATAAAAACAGGAGGGAATTGGGAGACTGTAAACAGATGCAAACATAGATTTTCAATATGAGCAATTGAACAAATGTTTGTAAACGTGCTTGTTTCTCTCAGTGCTGACCCACCTGAAACTGAAATGTATATATTTATGTCAGTCCTTTAGAAAACAGATGCTAATTTAAAGTTACCCATTTGTTTCACTGAGTATCACACAAAAGGCAGTTCAGTTACTGGCTGAAGATAGTGTAATTCATTTCTGAATTATTTGCTCAGATGAGGACCCCATTTCAACAGGTCCTCAAGTACAAGCATCCATTGTTTGGGGTTGATTTTTTTTTAATGTATTATCTAGCTTAAAGTTACTATGGCACCCTAGGAGACAAATAAGATTCATTCTCTATTTTGAAGTTCAAAATTAAATCTACAAATACAGTAAATACCTTGTCAGTGGTTAAAATATGTGATGTGAAATGCTGATTGTTCATGTAGCTGAAGGTGACTGAGGACTCTTGGACTCAGGCCACAAAGCTGAATGCTGATATAATTCCTTTTCTCGTAATGTAACTTTAAGTTACTATTTGGACTGATGCTTGGAATGGCAAATACCGTACCTGTTTCATGATCATCTGCTCTCTCAATCCTTGCCCTCTCTACAGACGTAATATTCATGTAGCGTGTTCCTGGTCATCTTAGAACCAACCTACACAAAGGGGAGCATTTTTTAATATTCTCTATTTTTGTAACCTGTAGAATGAACTCTCAACCAGTCTCTGGGCACACATTCAGAAGTTTAAGTGTTTTACTACTTGCTGATCAACCACCAAGAATAACCTTGAAATTGGAACCTCCTTCCTGTGCTCTGGGGCAGCATCTGAGCTGCTGAGGAGCAGCCCAGCAAAGACCCGCAGGCAGGTGAGCAACACCTCCTTGCCAGACTTAGAGGCCATGGACAACCTGGAAATAACAAGGTACCTGGATCATGGAGCAGCAGATGTGCTCAAGAGAGCCTCCATGACTGAGAAGAGGCAGCAGAAGACGGGGTACATTTCTTCACTCTTATGTTCTCAGTGCTAAGAGGAGTTGAGGAGATGTAGATGTTGGTGTTACTTTCCAGCAGCACTTGTCAATACAGAGCAAAGCCGTTCCCAAAACCAGAAGAATAGAAACAGTGACGGACTGTGCCATGATAACGTTCAGGGGTTTATAACAGCCGAACACTTAGCTGATACCTCCTACTGCTTCAAGAAAAACACTGTTGTGATAAACAGCTATCACTGACAGGGAAGAGGTCTGTCTGCTTGGAGAGGTGTTCAGAAATCAGCAATATTCTGCCCAGAATTCACCTCTACTGCACTTGGTTTGGGATTTTTTACCCCCCCAAGAAAGGAGGACAGATCTGAGGACGGTGTCAGGTCTCGTGCCTGGCGAGCTGTGCCCATTTGGTGGGTTTCTGTAAGGCATGCAGGGAACACAGGCAATTTGGGGGAGTTTGGATTCCTTTCTATCCATTCCCTGGTTCTCTTACTGCTCGACTTCTGACCCCGTTTCACATTTCTCCATCAACCACTGGCACTGGATATTTCACAGAAAGTCCTGTCCCTTGAATTGTCTGGGAGGAAAATTCTGCTCGTTCTCTGCCTGCTGCACTTCTCACCCAGAAAATTCAAAATGCATTTGGAAAGTGTCTGTGAAAGGTTTTAGCCACCCTGCTAAACCCTTGAGTGCTGCTTTTAAAGACTATCCATTATGTGGAGGAGGTTCCTGACAACGAACGGCCTGGGAACAGCAGCTGGCTCTCCTTGCCGGCACAGCGGCCGGCTGTCACCGCCACCTCGTCCCTCTGCGGCAGGGGCACGCAGGAGCCCACTGGAAAAAACACAGGACCTCAGCTGGAAAATGCTGATTAATCAAAACCGAGCTCTTTCATGGGAGAACTTCTCGTCTGACTAACTGCCAAAGGAACAGAGGAAAGTTTGCACTGGCAGCGTCCTTCTTTTCTGTCAACGTGCCTAATACCTGACAGGTGACCAGAACTCCTAAGACTTGCTTCTGCAAGGTTCAAGGCTCCAGTGGTCCATCTGCTAGGTCTGCTGGCCAGCCAGCAACCTAGAGGGCTGTGCTCCTGGGCTCAGTTCCATTCATTTTGTGGTAATATAAACATTGCTCTTAAAAATCCGACTTCAACCATAGGCATCTAAACAGTAAATTCATATTGAATTGCATTCCTGTTATAAACTGGAAAGAGAACCATAAGAATCAGATTAATCCAACCACACAACAGCACTTTTTCGTTTTCTATTTAAATTTATTTTTCAAAGGTAATGCTGCAATACATGTATCATGAAAAAGTAAAACCCACCAAACTTCATCAAAACTACAAAGCTTAGATTCTGCAAGGGTTAGAGAAGAAAACTGCTCATATGTAAGTGAAACCATTGCAGGACATGTCTAGTTTCTCTTCACCTTTTAGTGGTGATGTATGCTAGGTATAAACCCAGGACTGATGGAGAGCTTTTCTACCATGTGCATCTGCACGGCAAATTTGCTTGGCATATTTTTTGTAGTACTTTTTCTTCATAGGTGACACATCTGTGAATGTATTCTTGTTTTGTACATAGTATCCTTCCAAAATTCACTGACTGTGAACACCTCTCTTAAATCTTCCCCTTGAAGTTCATGCAAACTCCTAACGCATTGTTCTTTGCAGGACTCTGCCGCGCTGCTTCTCAGTGCTAGTATTGATAGCAGGATCCGTTCAAGACAGTTGTCGTAGTTCGTGATATGTGGGCAATGCACCCAGCTTTGCGCTCACATTGGAAAAATGTATTTGGGGTATAAATCCAACCCCAGGGGGATGCGTTCGGGGTCCTGGCAGTGCCTGTGCTTGCCTTGGGCGATGGGGAAGGGAAAAAAGTCAGTGTTTCGCTCTTTGGAATGCCTTGAAAACTGGTAACACTGGCATTGCTGTGCTTGGTACTGGCTAAATGTCTTTATCCGGCAGGAAAATATCTTTCTTGTGAATTTCGTTTAACTTCCTTCATTTTCCTGCTTATGTTTATGGGATGCACCTTTCATATGAGCATTTTTAATAATTACAGATTCATCTCAGAAGTACATCTTCGTGTATCCCAAATATTAACAAGGTTCTGGTAGTGGTCTTTGAGCCTGAAAGAAAGCTCAGAAAGAAAGTGGTTAAAAATTTTTTTGAGGAAGTGATGTATGAACCAATGAAGCTTGGAAGCCACTGAAGTGATGTTTGTTGATACTTGACTTTAGAAATACCAGACACCAGATGGAATCTGTGATTTAACTGTTTGTTGGCTATTCCTGTCAGAGGAGTCTCCCCCTTCCCCTGGTGCCTGTGATGCTGCATGCCTTCTCAGAGTCTTTCCTTCCCTCCCAGCACCCCCAGCTACAACTACGCCCCAAACATGGACAAGCACTGGATCATGCAGTACACGGGGCCCATGCTGCCTATCCACATGGAGTTCACAAACGTCTTGCAGCGCAAAAGGCTTCAGACCCTGATGTCAGTTGACGACTCTATGGAAAGAGTGAGTTCAGGAAACTGCTGTGAATGCAATCATATAACTTGGTAACAAAATTGAATTATTTCCTTCTTTACCTTCTCCAACCACAGCCTGGGGAAAGCCCTTGGGTTGGAAAGAATTGCTCCACATATCCCCAGTAGAAATAATTCTGGTTCTCTGCAACATAGTGCCGGGCTCCGCGCTCGCTTCTCTTAATTGCTGACTGAATAAACCGATGTGTTTTTATTAAAAGGGAAAAGTCACTGGCCCTAATATAAAGCCTGGCATCAGCAGAAGCTGCGTCACCCCCGTGTACACGTGGGCAGACACAGGTGCACACATGACAACCTCTATTCATCTCACAGCCCCCCTCCTTCAGCTGGAATCTGGGAACTGGCAAATCGCAGCAACTCAGGTGTCAGTCTGCGGGTGCTTGCCGGAGTTAGGCAATGCAGCGTGCAGCTGATTATAGGTAACACGATACAGGGACTATTGGGTGTACTTTGCATGACTTTTTGTTCCAAAATCAAGCACCGTGACCGAAGATCTCCCCCCAGAGAGATTTCTTTAAACTTTAATAAAAATTTACAGCCTTTTCCCAAGCCCACAACTATAAGGAATGAGAAGGTTGTGGACTAACACAGTAAATCAAAGCTGAGTACCATTTGCCCTAAAGCCACAGCAGACCTGTTTTCCAGGCTGTGTTGGAGTACAGGGCGATTGCGGACATGCTACACCAGTATTGCCACATTTTGCTGTTCTGATTTTTCTGGACTTGTTTAATTTTCCTCTGTGTCAAACATGAAATTGAAATTGTAAGTTGTTTTCTTTCAGCAGCCCAGTAAAGACGAGATGTAAAGCTGTCCATCCCCAGTATCTGTTTCTTGATGTCGCATTTGATTATGTGAATTTAAGGGAGTAAAATAATGGTTACATGGGATTATGCACAAAACACACTTTGCTGCATCTAATGGAGAGTTTTCCCTGTGCTGTGTTGCAGTTATACCAGATGCTTGCAGAGATGCGAGAGCTGGAGAACACCTACATTATTTACACCGCTGACCATGGTTACCACATCGGGCAGTTCGGGCTGGTCAAGGGGAAGTCAATGCCGTATGACTTTGATATTCGAGTTCCTTTCTTTATCCGTGGCCCAAGCGTGGAGCCGGGATCAGTGTACGTTCTCTCATGTCTCTAGCACAGCTGTTGAACCTAATGTAGAATGTTTCTAAGAGCATGGAATGATCCCTCTGCCTAGTCTGATTTCATAGAGGATGCCTTATTATTGCAATAAGTCTTATCAAGAGCCACACCTTTCGTTTTTCATGTTGTTAATAACTTTTAACACAGATGGAAAACTGCAGGGTCAAGGTTTGGGATTTGGTTTTAAAGAACGGGTGTTCAGCTTTGCTGCTCACCTCCTGGTTTAGCAGAGCGGACAGCGTGATGGTGTCGTTGCCTGCCAGGTAGGAGCAGTGTGGCTACAGCACCGCCTTGTTTCCTTGTGCTTAGCTGTTCCTCTGTGATGGCGGTCTGCAGTGCTGGCCTGTCGTCCTGAGCTGCAGACTTCAAAGGGGATTTTCTAAACTTAGCACTTCTGCAGAGCTTTCCATCTTCAAAGCCCTGATAAACATTAATTACGATTCTATTTCCAAGAGAATGTGAAGACTTACATATCGAACACATGACAACTATGACCTTTTCTGTTGGTTTGCAGAGTGCCTCAGATAGTTCTGAATATTGATCTTGCTCCAACAATCCTGGACATAGCGGGACTTGACACGCCTCCAGACATGGATGGCAAATCCGTCCTAAAGCTTCTGGACTTGGAGAGGCCAGGAAACAGGTGGGTCCCAGCTTTATTTTTTGAGCCAGTTCAGAAGGAAACAGCTAAGTGAATCAACAACTGAATGGAAAAAGAGATTCTGTGAAAATGAGCTCTGTCATGCCAGAGACCACAGCCTTCACATTTGAAGGGGCTCTTAAATAGCACGTCTATGCAATTTCAGGTATATATATCTAAGTGGAGAGGTGTTTTTTCAAAATAAATTGTTCACACTCACAGCGCTATACACAGATGTCAGCAGTAAATATTATCATTTTGCTTTCAGGTTTCGAACAAACAAGAAGACCAAAATCTGGCGTGACACATTTCTGGTGGAAAGAGGGTAATTATTAGGGGTGAGAGAGTCTGGGGAGAGCCTGCCCGCTGGGGACCCTCTCCTGTGCATGCTTTCCTTTCTGCTCCCTCCTCTCCTTTTTTATGGTCAGCAAATAGTAAATTTTGCAAGCAAACTTACCAGCCTGACTCGTTTCCTAGTTCCCCACCGCTGGCTTTGCAAGCTGCTGTGCTCCCAGATCCCTAGCTCTAAAGAGATCTGAAAGCACGCTTTCCTAGTGACTCTCCTAGGCCAGACCTTGTGCCCGCTGAAGTCATCACCTGACCTTTTTCTTACCAAACCCCTCTCAAATCCAGCTGTGCAGAATCCTCTTATCAAATGATGTTGTATTTTCTATCACATATCAGAACCATTCTTCATTTTTCTGCTGGCTAAGAAAAGATCTCTGTGCAAATGAGATTTATGACTATAACCGCTCATCTTTTCCCCGATACCTTTTTACACCCCCTCATCTCGCCAATTACTGCTGTGAAAATTTTCTCTGGATAACAATTTTACAGCAATTTCCTTGTGGCGCTTTATGGGCTTTACAGATTATGGAAATCTTGGGTGATGTAGTGCAAAGCAGTGCGTCTAAGACACTTAAATATGGAAGATACAGCCAAGGAAGAGCTGCGTGGGTACGGCAGCCGGGCCGTGCCTTCAGCTGGGCGAGTACTGCTTCAGCGGGTTTTGCTTTGTGAAAAAACATACATTAATGTATGTTTTTGAACTGTGTAAGTTAGAAATATTTCAGCAGCTGTTAGTTCTCTCTGGGTAATTTCCAGCAAATCACCTAGGCCTTTTTTTCACTACATGACCTACACTGGGGGTCAGTGACAGAAATGTGGGGATTTTTTTCCTTGGGAAGACATTAAATCTTCGAATAGCTTTACCTTTCCAGTTAAATTCATCATCTCCAGAGTTTAGAAGAATGTATCTAAAATATTGAACTTTTTTTTTTTCAAGAAAATTTCTGCGGAAGAAGGAGGAACCCAACAAAACCACTCAGCAGTCCAATCAACTACCAAAATATGAGAGAGTGAAAGAATTATGCCAACAAGCAAGATACCAGACAGCCTGTGAACAGCCGGGACAGGTAAGACACAAAAACTGCAGTCTCCTAGGTGCCACAGGCAAGTACATATTTTTCACTATGGGTCAAAAAAATTTGAAGAATATGGCATTTGGAAGATAGCTAAAAAAACCCCCCCTTGATCTGAGTGTCTTCAGAGCAAAGTAAACTAGATATAAATTGCTCTAAGTAATGGTCCCATTTAAGGTGTCGGATGGCCGGTCCTTAGTTTGCTCTCTCAGATCAAGTCTTAGAGTAAAACTTCCATGTTCAAATATAAAGTCAGATGACTACTTTTTCTTTGATTCAGAGGATTGCTAAATCTACAAGATAATTCAGCGATAACAGTGAATAAGGGAGAGAACCTTTCTGAGCCGCAAAGGCTCATACTCACTGGGCTAATTTAGAATTACTGAAGCAAACTGATTAGTCCTGCAGTTCCATGTGATTTCATTTGCTGGGATGAACAGCCAGACAACACGCTGGATAATCGTCATGCTTTATTATTATTTGAAACATTTTTAATAGAAGGATCCCCTTGCTCAGAAATGCTGTTTAAGCTCACTGTGAGGATTCAGACAGTGATACTTATACCTAGGCTTTACTGCTGGGGGGATGGAGAGCAGCCCTGTGGAGAAGGACTTGGGGTTGCTGGGGGGTGAGAAGCTGGACATGAGCTGGCAACGTGTGCTTACAGCCCAGAACCCAACAGCAGCCTTTCAGTACTTGAAGGGGGCTATGAGAAAGCTAAGGACAGACTTTTTAGCAGGGTCTGTTGTGACAGGACAAGGGGTGATGATTTTAAACTAAAAGAGGGAGATTTGGACTAGAAAGAAGGAAGAAATTTTGACATTGATGGTGGTGAGCCCCTGGCGCAGGTTGCCCAGAGAGGTGGTGGCTGCCCCATCCCTGGCACCATTGCAGGTGAGGTTGGCCGGGGCTCTGAGCAACCTGCTCTAGTTGCAGATGACCCTGCTCCCTGCAGGGGGTTGGACCAGATGACCTTTAAGGGTCCTTTCCAACCTTTCCATGGTTCTATGATTCTCATAGCCTCAATGATTTCAGTATAATGCCTGCCTCTGATGCCAAGGTCTACTTGCCTGCACATAACACCAGAAGTTTCTGCACCCCTAACTGGCATGCTCACTCCTGCAGCGCTGTAGGAGGAGAGATAAATTAAGGAGAAGTGAGTCTGACTCCAAATTCTCTTCAGTCCTCTCTGAATTAATGCTGTGCCTATAGTAACCTATACAGATGGTTTTGCTGGGGAGATATGTAAGGGAGCTGTATGTCTTCCCACCAACGCCACCTCCAACCAGGCCCACGCTGGGGGCCCCAGGCAGCAGCTCGCTGACATCCTCCCCCTCCATCGCCATCCCCGCACACCTCCCCGGAGGAGTGTGAGGCGATTCCTCCCAGGCCTTTCCCTCAGATGTTTGCTCAGGCCGTGGCAGCCAGCCGTGGGCCTGGCGCTGAAATATCGGCGAGCTGTTTCGAACGGGGGCATAAAAGCCTCCACTGTGCTCCACTCCCATCCGCAGCCACCCATGGAGCTTCCAAGGCCTGGGGCAGGGAGAGCTCTGCAAAGGAGGAGGCTGATGGGCAGAGCTCGCTCCGTCCCTGCCCTTCCCCTCCTCGTTCATTAGAGCGTGGTGCTACAACAAATCTTGGCTAATCCCGGCTTGGACGGGGCTGTGTTTTGGCTGGCACATCCTTGGTGCCGGGTCCTTGCCACAGCTCTCACCTCACACATGCTCCTCAAGCACGGCCGCTTCTGAAGGGACATGCACAATATCGCAGTCTCACCCAAGGGCAAAGCTTTCAGGAGTTCAAATGCTGCCATTGTAAACAGAGGTTAAGTTTGAAAAACTGAACATTTTAATAAAAACTAAAGATCAATGGAGTCATTTAGACTGTTAGACGCTAAAATGTTTAGTTTTAAAATACCAAAATATTTTCCTTGCAATTATTTCTTATATTTATTACCCCTCATGCCAAAATTCAAGTTTGGAATAACTTCTCTTTCCCACATGTGAATAGAAAATGTTAAGTGTCCTGACCAGATATCACACCTGCAGCGGGAGCAGCGCTGCTCACAGCCCTGTTCCCAGCCCACTGCGGTGGACTTGTCTTTCCATCCCATACTGGTGGAACCTCTTTGATCAATGGGCAAAGGGAGAAGGCCCTGATCCAGCAAGGAGCTCACGAGACCAATGGGGTTTGGTAGCAGCTCTTCCACCTACAAACTCCCATCGAGGTCCTTTAAATGCGGAAGATAAATGGGCTCCACAGAGACCAGCAGCCGTCCCTCATGGCTGAATGAACGACAGGGCTGAGCTGTCCTTTTTAAGACCAATTTTCAGACCTATCCATTGGTGTATATAAATTATTTTCTTAAATGATGAGACCAAAGCTGCCCCTGATACTACTAACATCCTAGAATCACAAAATTGTTCTGGTTGGAAGAGACCTTTGAGATCATCAAGTTCAACCATTCCCCCAGCGCTGCCAGGGCACCACTGAACCATGTCCCTCAGCACCACATCTCCACGGCTTGGAAACCCCTCCAGCGATGGGGACTCCACCACTGCCGAGGGAAGTCCTGAAGGCTTCCTGCAGGACCTAAGTTAAACATGCCTACAGAAACCTCCCGTCAGCCAGAGCATCACAAGCGGTGGTAATGCCTGGTATCCTCTGGGCTCGTTCAGCCCACTGTGCATCAGTGGAGCCGCTTCTGCCTCGCTGGCTCCTGTGCCAGCTCTGTGGAGCAAGGGCAGTTCCTCTCCCAGGGGCAGAATTCACGTGGTGCTCAGAGGGAACAGAGTAGAATAGGAAGGGTGTGAATTTAAAGAGCAACATTGGAATAACATGAACTACAGTGAGGCATTGCTGTGTGAAGTAAGTGTCTGCAGGACTTTTTCCATGTAGAAAAGGTCTTACAGAAAATTAAAATTTAATAATTTTACTTTGGCCCAGATGATTTCCAATGGGCAATATGAGGCATCATAGTTTAATAGGAGGTTCCTCCAGCAGATTTCCCCTGTAGTCATTTCACTCCTCTTGGAAAAGAGAAAGAGGAAATACTGTTATGTGGGCCTTAACTTTGTTTAATCTTTTGAGATTAGTATCTTTAATTTCAATTCATAGATGCATAAATATAAATCTTCATTTTAATTAGGTTTATAATACTTCCTACATTTACTCTAATCAGCTGCAGTTAACGCCACTCAAATTAAAATCTCCTTCACAGAATGAGTGATTGCTGACAGATTTTTAAACAATGAAATTCCTGGTCTGTGGGAAGTTGCTGCTAAATGGCTGGAACTAAGAATAAGCATTTGGGAAATGCATACATCAGTGTACCGTCTAGTACATTTAGAGCTCGTTCTTCGTTTTAATTTACTTCAGTCAATATTTAGTTCATTTGAAATGGAGAACACAACTGGAAGTTGAGAAAGATAAAAATGTGGTTTTCCTCTATTGAAATGAGGTGTGATCCTGAGACCTGCTAGTTCCACAATCTCCAGGGATTTGGTACTCAGGAAAATAACTGCTTCAGCTTATTTCTATTTAATAAGTAACCCCTAAATAAAAAAATAAAAATGAGAAAAAAAAGAACCTGGCATAGTAAAAACACTTTTTAAAATTAGAAGTTTCTGTGTCCATTTTTTGTGTGTGTTCAATGTCTATCTGAAAGTAGATAAACCTATGAAATAAAGGGAAAGAAAGAAAATACCAAAGATCTGTATAATTGCTATAATTATTCCATATTTTTTTTTAAGTTCTAAGAAATTATGATGGGAACGGAAGGTTTCCTGCATCACTTATATGCCAAATTTGTCACCAGTTTCTGTGGTGTAACTCACTGAGGTCACCTGATTGAGCCCAGTTGGTTTAGCAGTGACTATTGATGGGTTTCAGCACATAAATGGTTTGCAGGGGTATTTTTAATTTTCATTGATATATATTTCCCCTCTCAGCTTTACTGTAATAAGGTGCCCAGTATAGAATATATCCATTATGTATATCTCCATTATATATATAGTACAGCATATATCCGTTCATCTGCAACCTTGCTATAAACAGGAAACCATTGCTGCGAACTTTTAACCAAAACTTAGTTAATTTTCCAATAGAGTAGAAATAACAGTGTGTGAGCAAATGTTTCTCTGGATTAACACAACCTTATCAAGACACAAATCTCTTCTCAGATTTCCACTGAAATAACCCGAGATGAGAATATATGTTAGTTCAGGAGGCTCAGAGGCAAGCTGCTCTTAAATCCTCTGGCAGGTTATTTTTGTTGAACTCACTCCATCTTCTCACTCATGAAATTCTTCTGGATACTTAGCGAATATCAAATAAAAGCATGTTAACTGTGTTTTCATTTATACTCTTTCCTTCTCTCTTCCCTTACCTAAGCGCATAATTAATAAGTTAATTCAGAAGTATTTATTCATTTTCTCTCTGCCAGTCTGAGTCATGGGAATTTTCCTGAGGCGTAATTTTGACTTTGGGGATTTTACACTGTTTCCAGATAGCAGATACCTTTTGGGGTCTGTGACTGATAGGCCAGGAGTGTCCAGTGTGCTCTTCAATCCATTCTTTGTAATCAGTATCAAACCCAGAGCCAAACACACCTTTTTATCCCCTTACAAAAATTACACAAACCACAACCTTATTTCTAAATTTTCCCAACAGTGGAAAAAAAAACACCATAAAAGCCACCCTCCCCAGGTGAGGACTGTGAGGTTCTGTGTTTACCATTGCAGCTCTTAGGTGGGGTGAGTCAGCAACCAGACCCAGGCGTGGGTCCGTTTATTTTACGGGCATACATCTCCCACCATCTGCCCGGCACTACCTGCCAGTGTGTGAGCAGCAAAGGGCTGAACCTGGTGAAGATCTGGGCTGTTGCCAGCTCCAGTGAGCACTGACAGTGGGCAGGACAGAAAAAGGCACCATGCTGCCCGTGTTTGGATGGCAGGAGCGCCCGTGAGCTCAAACCGAGCTGGCAGCTCAATGCCATGGCCACCAGCCTTCCTCGTGCCCCTTTTCCTGCACCTCTGCTTTAGGGATGCAGACTATCGTGTTTCCTCCCGAGGAAGTGTAGCCCAAAAGTGCCCTCAAAAAATGATGTTCCATTTGGAGAACAGGCCTGAAGACTGTCCATGAGTTACTAGTTACGTTCGGTCTCAATGTATTCTACAGTGATTTAAGGCTTTGCAGGTAGTCACTGGAGACATGTTGCTGTGTCCAAGCATCAGCTGTGCCGTAAACGTGCAAGATTCTTCTGGCTGTGACCCAAAGAGCATGTTATGTATCTCATACATACCTCTCATTTCTCACATAACCTTTACTATTTCAAAATCTACCGTAAGAATTGCATGTTATTGTTCATATTCATATTCACCACGTTACCGTATCAACACACAGTGGAAAGCATGCCTATTGGTCACACTAAAAGAGCACTTGCCATCAATCAGCTTACAGATAATATTGTAAAGGAAATTAGAATGGGGCTTATTAAGTGTAGCCTGGTTTGGCTCCAGGACCTATGTTCCCATAAAATGAGTATCACAGACCATATATTTGCAAGGGTCAGCTGCAGAGTATAAATATGGACACCTAAGAGCCGGCCAGAAGTGTCAGACGGCTGGCCAGCCCCGAGGCACCCACTGAAACCCAACTACAATTATGCTATAGCAGATGACCATCACTCATGGATCATGCCTGTTGCAGAGCAACATCCTGAGACAGAAACACGCCTGCAGCTTAGCTCCTCAAGAATTCATCGGAATTGCCAAGTATCATGTTATCCCCAGTGAAAATACAATGCTCCTTATGAACAAATTCAATTCAATTCTATTCTATTCTATTCTATTCTATTCTATTCTATTCTATCGAATTCCCTCAGGTTCGGGTCCATCTATCCTATCCTATCCTATCCTATCCTATCCTATCCTATCCTATCCTATCCTATCCTATCGAATTCCCTCAGGTTTGGGTCCATCTATTCTATTCTATTCTATTCTATTCTATTCTATTCTATTCTATTCTATTCTATTCTATTCTATTCTATTCTATTC